>JAOPHQ010005995.1:0-117500 GCA_030340625.1 Merluccius polli
AGTAGAAAAGTATGGTAGAGTCGAAATAAAGAGTAGAGTAGAATAAAGTAGAATAGTACAGTATAATATAATACAGTCGAAAGGTAGAATAAGGTAGAGTAGAGAAGAGTAGAATAAAGTAGAAAGGTAGAGTAGAGTAGATAAGAGTAGCATACAGTAGAAAGGTAGAATAAAGTAGAGTAGAGAAGAGTAGCATAAAGTAGAAAGAGTATAGTAGAGTAAAGAAGAGTAGAATAAAGTAGAAAGGTAGAGTAGAATAACGTAGAAAGGTATAATAAAGTAGAGTAGAAAAGAGTAGCATAAAGTAGAAAGGTAGAGAAGAGTAGAGAAGAGTAGAATAAAGTAGAAAGGTAGAGTAGAGTAGAGAAGAGTAGCATACAGTAGAAAGGTAGAATAAAGTAGAGTAGAGAAGAGTAGCATAAAGTAGAAAGGTAGAGTAGAGTAGAGAAGAGTAGAATAAAGTAGAAAGGTAGAGTAGAGTAGAGAAGAGTAGCATACAGTAGAAAGGTAGAGTAGAATAAAGTAGAAAGGTAGAGGATAGTAGAGTAGAGAAGAGTAACAAAGTAGAAAAGAGTAGAATAAAGTAGAAAGGTAGATATAGAATAAAGTAGAAAGGTAGAGTAGAGTAGCATAAAGGAAGGATCAGTGTGAATGGAGCGGCCCCACTGGGACCTCTGAAGCAGGTCTTCCTCTCGCTGTCTGCTCCTTCCCCATCCCTGGCTTTGCTCATTCCCCAGTCTCTCTGTCTCACACTCGCTCTGCCCTCACCCTCCCTCACCCTCCCTCCCTCACCCTCCCTCACCCTCCCTCGCTCTCTCATAAGGGAGCCTCGCTGGTGCCTCTTGGTTCCCCCAGCTAACCCAATACAACTAATCCTATCATCAAACCCTTAACTTCATCACAGTTTACTATGTGAAAAAAGAGAAATGGCCGTATCCATTATGCAGCAGTCGAACTGACTGCGCTGTATGCATGTGCAACACATGCACCGGATGTGTGCATGTGTGTGTATGTGCAGACATATGGACCCCATAGACCCCTTAAGCACATGCATGCAAACCATGCACACACAAACACACTCTCTCTCTCTCTCTCTCTCTCTCTCTCTCTCTCTCTCTCTCTCTCCACACACGTGCAATAAGAATAAGAAGAGCCATTGGTATCCAGATGCCCAATCAAACGCACTTATCATCTCTCCTGGGACAGAGCACAAAAATAGCGTTATGAGTTATTCAAAAATGATAGCTGGATGAAATTAGATTCATGTAATTATATATCGATATGATATGCACAAACAAAAAACAAGCAGAGTGAGTCAAGCTTGTGTAGCATGTTCACCGTCGCTGATGTTACTGTATTCTGCAAATGTTGGTTTCTGCTTATCACTGCGGTTTTATGAGCTTTGAGATTTTCCTCCACTGATTGAGTTATGTCATTCTTTCTATCTTTATGAACCATGTTTTCAATATTAGTTCTAAAGTAATTGTCGTGTTGTTTTATATAAATACATGACTTGCTGCACTTTGCTACACATTTTTGGTTAAGACTGAACCGTACACAATATGCATATTATTATTAATATTATTTAAGTGACAATAACCCGCTTTTTCCATCTGATTGTCACAATGCTGAGAACGGCGTTCTCTTATTTAAACACTTTATGTTCAATGACGTTGCATTGAGCCTCTGGGGGCCAGGGACAATATTTTTGGTGTAGCCATCGGATATCCGGATAACGATTTCCTCTTTTCGTGCAAAAAGCTAATAAAGAGCTAAATTGTCGCCAGACGACAGCCGATGGGTTCCCAGATTGCATTTCGGCATTTTTCGGCTTGCGATAACCAAATATCTTGTCTACCCGTTGCCTACAGATTCTGCATTCACATGCAGATCTCTGTTTATAGACATTACCACTGTGCTGGCTTTGCAGGTGATGCTGGTCGGAGACTCTGGCGTCGGCAAGACCTGCCTGCTGGTCCGCTTCAAAGACGGCGCGTTCCTGGCCGGGAGCTTCATCTCCACCGTGGGCATAGACTTCCGGGTGAGTTTCGGACGAGCGGGCGAATCGCCCCTAAACAACACGGCGCTACACATGTAGACACGGGTTCACCGCTGCGGGGCTTAGCCCTCCGGAAAAACACTTTGGCACGGCGTTGGACGGCTAATTGTTGTCGCGGGTTTAAAGGGTCATTTTCTTGAACGATGATGTTCATCCTCCTCATGCGCCCGGCGGCGATGGATAATGGATGGTTTGAGGTCTCCCAAGATGAAATATTGATTTCTTAAATTAGGTTGACATGGTTTCATTTTGGAGGGCTTGTGAAGAGCGAGGCTTGCTCACGGCGAAACCTGCGCGTGTGTGTGTGTGTGTGTGTGCGTGCGGGACAATGTGTCCCTGTTCATGTGTTTGTTTGTGTGTGTGTGCGTGATTTGGTGTGTGTGTGTGTGTGTGTGTGTGCGTACGGGACAATTTGTCCCTGTTCATGTGTTTGTTTGTGTGTGTGTGCGTGATTTGGTGAATGTGTGTGTGTGTGTGTGTGTGTGTGTGTGTGTGTGCGGGACAATGTGTCCCTGTTCATGTGTTTGTTTGTGTGTGTGTGCGTGATTTGGTGAATGTGTGTGTGTGTGTGTGTGTGTGTGCGTGCGGGACAATGTGTCCCTGTTCATGTGTTTGTTTGTGTGTGTGTGCGTGATTTGGTGTGTGTGTGTGTGTGTGTGTGTGTGTGTGTGTGCGTGCGGGACAATGTGTGTGTGTTCATGTGTTTGTTTGTGTGTGTGTGCGTGATTTGGTGAATGTGTGTGTGTGTGTGTGTGTGTGTGCGGGACAATGTGTCCCTGTTCATGTGTTTGTTTGTGTGTGTGTGCGTGATTTGGTGAATGTGTGTGTGTGTGTGTGTGTGTGTGTGTGTGCGTGCGGGACAATTTGTCCCTGTTCATGTGTTTGTTTGTGTGTGTGTGTGTGTGTGTGCGTGATTTGGTGAATGTGTGTGTGTGTGTGTGTGTGTGTGTGTGTGCGTGCGGGACAATGTGTCCCTGTTCATGTGTTTGTTTGTGTGTGCGTGATTTGGTGAGTGTGTGTGTGTGTGTGTGTGTGCATGACTATGCATCTCTATGTCTATGTGTTTGCACGTGCGCGCGTGTGTGTGTGTGTGTGTGTGTGTATATGTGCGTGCATGTGGGCTTTGATTTGATTTGGTTTGTTTGTGTTTGTGTGCCATCATACCTTTTTGCCCTACTATGGCTGCTTCCTAAATGGCCTAAATGATTAAGTTATCCAACAGTGACGCTCGGGACCCCCCCCCCGGCCGGCAAGGAGGAGAAGGCAGAGAGAGACCGTTGAGGATGAGGGAAAGGTAGAGGAGAAGTAACGAGGGAAAGAAAGGGAGAAGGAAAGAAAGAGCACATGCAAGAAAGAAGAGAAGAAAGTGAGGGAATGAGGATATTTTTAGATAAGATCGCTTCGGTGTGGCAAGATAATGGTCCCTATGGGTGGACTTCATTAGGATTTGCATTAGAGCATCCGAGAGATTGAGTTTTGTTTGTTTGTTTTATTTAATTTCTCTTTCCCGCTCCCTTCTTTGTTATTGCCTCTGAACTTTCGGCCCCCTGTGTATTCTTAAAACACGATGTATTAGCTGAATGTAAATGGGGAACACAAGTGCAGGCTCATTGTTAGTTAAACCTTCACATGTGACACAGCAAAGACTTTCAAAGTTAGATAAAGAAGGCTATTAAATATAAAATGTATGAATAAGAAGTGTATTATCTTTTCAGCTGCCCATGTCTTTACACATACACCATGCAACATCTATCGTCTGAATGGAAATAGACTATAGTGCTGCAACATGCAACCGATCGATTGTTGAGAAAACCATTCAGGGGATATTTAACTTCTTTGCGATTGGCCAAGAGATCCTGTGCTGTGGCTCAATTCGCGTACTTCCACACGTACACTTGCTAGTGCATCAGTGCGTTCACACCCACAAGTATGGCCTAATGCAGCGCACTAGGAGTACCCGGATGGCGTCCTCATAACAATCAAAAAGTGAAGTGTTTTCTTAGTTTTTATTGATTTTTAATAAAGTCAAGTGAGCAAACAAGCCGGTAGCCGGTGGTCGAATGTTCAATCCGCCGTTAAAAAGAGGGCGAAGAAGCGGTCGCGATCGTCGTTTCCGGTTAGTGCACAACGGCAACGTGTTCGATTTGAGAGTACATGGTGTACACAGTGTACTACGTGGAAGTGTCCTAATTGAGACACACCACATGGTGATTATCTGCCTCGATCGTAGATCACGAAACAGCCTCTGAAAGACGTGGGGGCACGGACATAATCTAACTACCTCAGTCCTGCCGTCACAACCGATGTCCGAGACAATACTTCAATACTTCGCCGTTCCCATAGCTCCCAGCTCTTAGCCTTCCTTTTGCTTCCCCTAGACCTCGTTTATCTTGTTCAGTTATTATTCTCCCCTTGTCCTCCCTCCGGTGCCGCCTGGCCACATCTCTCAGAGCCTCCATCTTGGGCTGGACGTACGTCTTACCACAGCGAACACGCCGCGTGTTGGCTTCATCCGGTTTGCGATCGGCAGGAGCGCTGGAGAACTATCAATAGGAAAGCGAGCAAAATGCCTATTAAAAGCCTCCCCCGAGTGGCGTCTCGTGTTGGCGAGCTCTGTAACGCCGCGGGGCTAGTTTGCTTCCCGATTAATCTTTCTATCACAAATTGGACGGATAGGCAGGGATGCAGTGCGGCTGCATCTGCTATCAAAGCGATATATTTTGCTTTTGAAGCAAGAACTAAAATTAAACAAACCGGGACACTTTGGGGGTGACTGACTCCCACTCATTGAAAACTACAGGGCGGAAAGGAAACGTTATGCTGTGTGTTAAAACACCTTTCAACTAGTCCACATTTTAATGGTCAGGGGGTCGGCTATTTGAAGCTATTCTTTCAGTGAGCGGGTCGCATTGTTGTGGACTGAAACCCACAGCGTTTGGTTTATTTGTGTAGCTGCTGTGGGACACATGAAGAAGACACACTCCCTTTTATCCCAGTATCATGCATCCACTCTCTGCCACTACTATATCGATCGTTTGGCACATGGCTGACACGCTGGCAGTTCTTCTGCAGTTTTGTGTTCTGAAAGCTATCATTTTCACATATTAATGTTCAAACCACATCAACAACACATTTTGGTGTTTTTGACGACGGCAATATCGAATGCCGGTGGCGTTGAAACATTGAACCTCGCGCAGTGTGACACTCAAGCAACGTAGCGGAGGGAAAAACATGTTTTTTCCATCTCATATTACATCGATAGGGCGAAAGAATGCTGTTCATAAAGTCATAAGTAAAACTAAATATGAAGGCCGTGAGTAACATACTTGATTTACACATCGCAGGCGCAATAAGTGATTACAGTGGCTATAAAACAGGAAGCACACTGTGCTGTGTTCTGGCCGTTGCCGAGCCAACGACCTTTACACCTTAACCCTCCTCCCATTGAAACATTCCCCTTTTGTAAGGTTACTAATACGTTCGCCACACTTATGTGGCCTTCGCGCCCCTCTCTATTCGAGAAGCCTCTACACGGCATGAACAGATGACATTGGGCGCCGTTCTACATCCTATATATTCATTTGCACAAATGTCACAATGTGCATTTTTATAAACTGTTGACGTGGAGTGTGTTGGCTTGTGTGTTTTGCTGCCTTGCGTGTGCTTATGTGTGAGAGAAGAGAGTGTGAATAGTGCATTTAAATAGCAGCGAGAAGAGACAGAGCAGCATGCAGAAGATTGGTGCTTAGACAAGACTGCCTAATGAACTAAATAAAACAGATTACGGAATTAAACAAACATCAGCATCTTTCAGCAAGCCTCACTCTTGCTTGTACGTCTCTCTCTCTCGCTCTCTCTCTCTCTCTCTCTCAACCCGTCTCACTCTTTCTCTCCCTACCTCTCTCTGTCTCTCTGCCTCTCTGTCTCTTTGACATTAATTCTGTTGAATTCTCCTGTATACATAATGGAGGAGCAACAGAAGTGCGTTCACCTCTGTTCACCTCTTGCCAGAGTTGAGGCAGCAGGATGCAAGCTGTGTGTCATGCGCCACGCCCATGTTAGCTCTCGCTGTGTGTCATGCGCCACGCCCATGTTAGCTCTCGCTTGAGTCGAATGCACCATGCCCATGTTAGCTCTCGCTTGAGCCGAATGCACCACGCCCATGTTGGCTTACGTTTGAGTCGAATGTACCCCGCCCATGCGAGGGCCTTTACTTTGACAGCCTTGGATCAGAGGAGCGTTTAGAAAATCTTGAGTGACTACTTCATCCCGGGACATATGAAACATATGCAAATAGTGTGTGTGTGTGTGTGTAGTGTGTGTGTGTGTGTGGGGGGGTTTGTGTGTGTATGCATGTGTGTGCGTGTGTGTGTTTGGGTGTGCTGTGTGTGTCTTACTTTCAAATGTGATGACACCCCTACTAATTCAGCTAAAGAAGTTCCTGTTCCTGTCCTAATCTTCACTGCTGTTAAGCAGTAGTCAAATGTACGCAGCCTTGGTAAAGAAGAGTGGCATATGAGCCGTTTTGTGTCTCAGTCGACTATCACAGTTGAACATAGATGGAGCTTCTACTTTTTTTTAGTAGTTACCATGATTAAGTCATTAAGCTTTTATCCAAAGTGACTTGCAGTGAATTCAGTGTGATTCAGATGTCATCTACCTGTCGAACAGGTAGGGGTTAGGGGCATCTGACTCAAGGATGTCGACAGGTTAGGCTTTAGATGTAGGGGGATCGAACGCTGTGCCTTTTGACTGGGAGTGGAAAAACAACCCGTCGTGACCGCGCTGTACCCTGCCCCTTTTTTTTTTCCATCCCAAACGTGTCTCTTGTATTCATTTACATCTGTTTTTCCACCTCCGTTTAGTTTCTCTTCTTGTGTTGCCGCCGTTTCCCCTCGCCATCCATTTGACACAGACCCATACTGTCGTGTCTCTCTACTGCAACGCGTATCCCTCTCCTCTCAATCTGTCTGCTCCGTCACCGCTGCTCCCCCAGCCTGGAGCTCCCTGACCGGCCGACCTTCATTCAAACCCCCCCCCCACCACCGTGGACTGAATGCAAATACACTCCTTTTTAACGCCAGAAAGCCAAGTAAAAACTCGTTCCAGATCCTGATTTGTATTGATCTGAGACATTAACACAGACAATAGCTGCTTAGTTTTCGAACGGATAAGGTCACCTCTGACTGTACATCATATTCCAATTGAAGTAATGGATCGTTTTTTTCTTCTTTTGTTGTCCTTCCAGAGGACTTAGAAAGAAAATAAAGTACTCCCTTAAGCCCAACAGAGCACGAATTTCGGTTCATATTTGCAGAAAAAAAGAGCAAAGCTGTATTTTTTCGCTCGTTTTATATAGGACTCAAGTCTGTTTTGCACAAAGAAATATTGTTTTGCGTTTGTCCCGATACGACGACCATGTGCTTTGGACTTCATTCTTTCTTAATCGCTGTCTCAGTACCCCCTGTTCATCATTTATCTCTGAAGGAAAATGTATGCGACGCCCTAGGCTGGGATAACTAAAGATGAAATAATAATAGATTATATTACATAATTAGATCAATTAGATGAGATACAATTGGATTAGATTGAACTTGCGTATGGGTATGATTATTTCACAATGAGCAGTTACATTTACATTTAGTTGTTTACCAGACGCTTTTATCCATTGTGACTGACAAGTACAAAAGACGCTGCTCGGTGCTGCGCGACATAGTTTAAAAAAACAACTGGACAGAGTACATTGCAATCAGAACACAAGATTAGTCACTGTATCGTATTGTATTAAAATATATATATATATATATATGTATATATTACTTACAGTAGATCACATTTTAATGTGCTTTCTATGTGCCATTCCACAACAATAGTACAGCTCAACAGCGTGTGTTGAGCTGTGCACGAGTCAGCTTGTGCGATGTCCATGCACACGACATGCAAATAAGCAAAAATAGCAAACAAACAAAGATGGCAATTTAGCTCTTTTAAAAAGCCCTAGCTGTTGGGTGACCGCTGCCCATTAACTATGTATGTGTGCGCTGGGAGACAGGAGATCACACAGAACTGACACATGTGCCGCCGCCTCCATGGCATTATAATGAGTGAGCTAGGCTGGCCAACAGTTGGTACCCAGTGTAATTGTATCATGACCACAGTGACTCTCCAGTATGAAAAGACCGCCTCTATAAATAGAATAAGGTGGCAGGTTCAGTCCATATATTCTATTGGGTTGCCAGTGTACTCTAGGTGTATGACTGGTGGTTTAAACAATACTGACATTAGCGTGGCAGTGAATCTCACGTCAGCTCAGGGATGGTGAGACTGCTCGTTGGAGGGTGTTGTTGTTGTTGCTCCCCTCCACATTGTACCTCCATTGCCAGCACTGCAACAATTGCACACCCATTTGCTATTCATCCCTTGACCACAGAATTGGCCAATCGGTGACGCCGATCAGACCGATGATTCACCATGGTGTTTCTGCACTCTGTTGAAGGCCATGTGGTGGATGACAATGGAAGACACACAGAGCCTAATATGTGTTGCAGATGTGTGAAGGGGAATTGGGAAACTTTTGCAGCAAGCACATTATGGTATGAGCACGTTTTTGTATGGAAAAGGTAGATAGATAGATAGATAGACAAACAGGTGGATAACAGGCAGACCGACATACAGACAAGCCCAGCAGACAGACAGACAGGGGCTGGATGGATGGATAGATACGTAGAGTATGAATGAATGTATTTGTGTGGGAGGGCGAATGTGAGCGCTTTGTGGACATGTCGGTGTCTAACCCTGACCATCTCTCACAACAGCACTGTGTCAATATTAATCCAGTGTCACTTGCAAGGTTTGGTTCTCAGTTGTTTGATTTCTTTGTAATGGCTGACAAGCGGGGGGGGGGGGGCAGTGCAATGTGCTAGACAAAGCTGGGAAATCAAACAGAAGCAGTAGCCTCCTGACATGCAAATCCTCCTCACTGGCATTTAACACGCAGGTTTTTACGATTAAATAATGTATAATTTCATGTGAAAGATGGATAGGAGAAGGGAAAGCAACACACTCTCTTGAGTTTTTTCATTGTGAATTGGACAAGAATGAAAGACTGGACTGGGGGCGTTTATATTGCATTGTTGTCTATAACTGATAATAAATAAAGAGACTTCAGTCTCACGTGCGCTCCCTGCTGCGCTTCCCGAGAAAATCGTCCCAGTGGCAGAAACGTCCTCCATCGATACAGTAATGCTTTCTGACAGAAAGCATTTAATCTGAAAGTGTAAGTGTCCCCCCCCCCCCCTAGGAAGGAGGGAGGGGGGGAGAGGTGTTATCCCCATGGTTACGGCTCACAGCTCAGGAATGGCACCTGAGTTTGGAGCGGTGACTGCTTGGCGGAAAGTGGAGACAAAGACGTGGGATTTTATATGTTGTTTATGTGTTTATACGAATCTGTTTTTTTTCTAAATGACGGTATTATTTTAGTGACACTGACAAAAAAACACATTCGATGGGGTTCACTGGCATTATATAAACATGTGTAATAAACTAAGCTATCATCGCTATTTTCATTTATCTTTCATATTTGCCTTGTCCTTCACAGTTTGTAGTACATTTGTATTGTACGTATTGTCTCCAATATGTACAACTTTATATAGACTGACACATATTATGGTAAAATAATACCTCCTGTTTTTTTCAGTTTTCGTGCGCCATTTAAATGACTCATGCAACAAGTGGATGTTCGTTAAGTTTTTACCGTTACAGAATCCTGATATTGATGAAGTCCCTTTGTGGGCGTTGCCTTTCGGATGTGCGTTTGTGTTGAAGAGGCAACTGAACGCCATCAACAAAAGGCAGAAAGACGGGGAAACGTGTCAGTCAGAGTCAGCCATCATCAAAGACCAAACTAACGCTTACCGTTGGCTTTAATTCATCCTCCTACTGAAAACCATCCATTCTTCCATTTCACCTCTTCCTGTTACTGTATTCATTTATTCATCTATGTCATCCACTGGCCCTCATCTGATGTATTTTATGTCTTCAGATTTGAAAGCATGTGAATGCTTGTGTGTGTGTGTGTGTGTGTGTGTGTGTGTGTGTGTGTGTGTGTGTATGCATGTACATGCTCACATACTGAGTGTGTGTGTATGTATGTGTGTGTGTGTGTATGCATGTACATGCGCATGTACATGTGTGTGCCATGTGTGTGTGTGTGTGTGCACGCATACAAGCATGTGTGTGTGTGTGTGTGTGCAGATTCACATCTGCCTGCGATGTAATTAATGGAAAGCAGCTCGGCCACCTGCTACGTCCATAATGTCACCGGGACATCGAGGGGAAACCCCAAGAGTCTGCATGAATATTTCACCATGCAGGGATAGAGGATGAAGGGTTAGAGGATAAGTATGTCTGGGGGGGGGGGGTGGGTATGAAGGTATATTTGGTGCAAAAGTCTCAAGCACCTGTAACTGCAGATTTTGTATGCGTACACTAAAGTCACAGTAAATTTGAAGTCGTAAATATTTATTTAGCATGTGTACTCTAAAGTCACAAATGCGTAACATTACATTTGAAGTCGTAAATATGTATTTAGCATGTGTACTCTAAAGTCACAAATGTGTAACAGTACATTTGAAGTCGTAAATATTTTTTCTACCATTGCAAACACAAAATAGGGTCTACGAGTTCACAAGTCTGTGTTACAGGTGCACAAATCCTCTCATGTGCATCACAACTTCAAAGAGTCATGCACTTGACACTTTTGCTCCAATCATTGCAGCGCAGTTGGTGCAAAACACATTCGCACACCCGTGTTTCAAAATCTGACAACATGCCCAAAATGTGTGCATTCGTAAACCCAAATGTGAACTAACGCATCAGAAGTTGCACATCTGTGAACAATTTCCTCACAAATAAAATGATATAGAGCGCTATGTTGATTCAGCATTTTAATGAGCGAGCACAAGTCCGTCGTTACAACTGCTCGAATCTGCTCCTGCAAGTCTCAGCTGTGGGGTTTTTTGCAGGTAGTTTTGCACCACGTCTAGGTGGTACATTTGGTGCAAAAGTGATTCGTATCCGCAGCAGAGCGTCCGTGGGCGGGACCAAATAATTTCATAATCCAATGAAAGTCGCCGGCAGGGGGTGCATTTTTCAAATGGATAAAGATCGCAGCAGTCTTTGCACGGGATACTTTCTGGAGAAGTGAAGAGGGCATCCAACTGGACGGAGGTGGGTATCCTACATAATGTTCAATGAATTAACTTAGTTCAAGTGAATTCCCCCCAAAGTATTGCATTAACATGCCGCAAATGTCCTTCAATGTATTTTAATGGTCGCCATAACATAAGTTCACAAATGTCTTGGATGCTGCGCCGCTCATGTCACCTTGACATGACAAGCGCTAGTTTATCTGAGACGGCACCCTAATAGTCGGAAGATATGCTGACCAAATTACTACATTTTATTGTTATTTTCCCTCTTTCTTTACATAGATAATGGATCGAGCATCAGGAAGTTCTCGTGTAAGTACTTATTTTTAATGCATAATATAATATAATAAGGTTGACTTCTTGTGCAAGCAATAGGACTTAATAGAAATAGCATATGTCTCAACAGGGCACTGCATGCTTTAATGTGTTGTATTGAGCATATGCCCAGAGCCATATAGAGAGAAGAGTAGAAGGGTGGTCATGTGGTTCATGTAATCCCATGTATTTCCCCCAAAAAAGCATGAAGATAGTATTGAAGATAATAATGAGTCATAGATTGTGTTTTTTTAAAAAGACTGCTTTCACATACAATCTTGTTAGTATATGGAAGGATGGTATGGATGGGCAGTGGTAACAAGTTTAGTATTTCTAATGATATTGGAGGAGGGAAACGAAAAACACACGAGTGGGAAATCAATAACAAGTGGTCAGTTTGAGGATAATATTGTAAATGCTGGGTTGGCATATGAGAAAAGGAGAAAAAACACAAGCAATTTACTACTTCACAGAAAACAACATTATAAAAGTCAAAATATATTTATTATCCTCTTTATCCTGATATCACAGTTCTGTGAACAGACAAACCTGGTCATCCCAATTTATACAGTATAGGAAACATTGCCATAGACATATCCCATTTGCATTGTTGCTCAACACAACTTAGACATTTTTTTTGTTTCCTCCCTAGGACACAGTTGTCGATCATTTGTTGGGAAGACTGGAAGATAAGCTTGTAAATTGCTTAAATCGGGCCCCCTCTTGACAGAGATCATCTCCAATTCATCTGTACTCAGGAGATGGTCATTATCTCAGCTCTGTCAGACCAGATTCCAGTTCCTCAGGCAGTGATTGCTGTTCTTGTTGAGCTGCACCGTCTAGTCTCCTTCGAAAATCCCACGCAGAGGATCGTTCGCATGGAGATGGGAAATGCTGGCCGCCCCCGTTTCATAATTGACCGGGACCATGTGATCGAGCTTCTGGAGATGGGACAGACAGTAAGCTGCATTGCGGGACTGTTTGGGGTGTCAAGGTGGACCATACAAAGGCGCATGGCTGACTGGGATCTTTCTGTGAGAGAGATGTACAGTCAGATGAGCGATGCTGAGCTTGATGATCTTGTTCGCGACATCCTTTCCAGAAACCCAAATGCTGGGTACAGGAGAATGATGGGCTTGTTAACGGCAAGAGGACAAAGAGTTCAGTGGGCAAGTGTACGGGCATCGATGCATCGAGTAGACACAGCAGGGATTGTCTCGCGAATCACACAGTTGGGTTGTGTAGTTCGCAGGACATACTCAGTTCCAGGGCCCAGATCACTGGTGCATATAGACACCAACCACAAGCTAATCAGGTTGGTTGTGTTTTCAAATACAGCCCTTGTTGTGATTCACTCATCTATGAAATAAGATGGTTACTCCCTTTTCTATCTCTCTCAACTTAGGTACAACATTGTGATTTTTGGCGGTGTTGATGGATTCTCAAGGAAGGTCATTATCATTTGATTTTACTTTTGATTATACCTGTTTATTAACAGCAGTACAACAATGACAAAAGTTATTATTAGACAATTAGATTGTTATTATCTCACAAATGTGGAAATATGTATTGCAAAGTAAAGAAAATGTATCCAGAAAATGCATTACCATCGACTGGGACCTAAAGATTGATTGTACCCCATGTGTATCCTACTCTTAGATAATGTACTTGAATGCTGCAAACAATAACAAGGCAGCAACAAACCTGTCCTTCTTCTCCGAAGCGGTGGAGAGATTTGGTTTGCCTCAAAGGTAAGTTGTCCTTATAGATACATATTGACATCCTCCTCCTTCATTTATATCGCATGAATGGCTTTATCTTTAACTACTCTGTCCCATTCATTACCCTAGGGTGAGGGGAGACCAAGGGGTCGAGAACATTGATGTGGCCCGACTGATGTTTGAAGCACGAGGAGCAGAAAGAGGCAGCTTTATTGCTGGGAAAAGTGTCCACAATCAGCGGTAAATGAGACAACTCATGTGCAAAAGTACACACGCACACACACACACATTACAGTACATGCGCATCTCATGTCCATGTGGGTGGTAAGATTTAATTTTAAAATCTGATTTGTCGATACCTTAAAACCAACTGCTCTTTTATCACTATGCTGTGATAATAGGAAATGATGCTGTTATGAAAAACTTAAGCGGACTTTGACTTCATTTGCTTTAAACAGAATTGAAAGGCTCTGGCGGGATGTCTTCACAGCAGTGACATGTTTCTTCTACACTGCCCTGCACCAGGCAGAGGAGGATGGCCTGCTGGATTTGTCTAGCAACCTCAACCTCTTCTGCTGTCACTATGTCTTCATTCCACGTTTGCAAGCCAGACTGGATGAATTCAGGGATGGCTGGGACAATCACCCTCTGTCAACAGAGGGAAATCGCACTCCCAATCAACTGTGGTTCTTAGGCCAATACCACTCCTCCGAAGACCAAGTTGATGAGGTACATATCTGTCAACTGCTCTTTGTCAACATTATCTTGCAGTTATTATAGTAATTGCATTAATAATTAGCCTGGCTAACACCATTCCCCATGCCAGATAAGAGATTGTGATTATATTAAAATGATTATAATATTCTGGGCGCATGCAGGTGGCTTTCATTGGTGTGTCGACCATACTTGCTAGCTGAGCTAAATCTAAACCCTAGCATGTTTGTTTCGGTTCACTTTAGCTAATATACAACTTTTCCTGCAGGATTTACACATTCCTCCCATCGACTGGGAGGACAGTGGCCTCATTCCGGATCCTAACTGTGGTGTCCATGTGCCCGAGAGTGACTACCCTCTCATGCCTGAGGAACTTGCGGGACTTCATGCAGCAGTGGACCCACTGGCACCATCCACATGCATGGGGGTGGACATATACATGGCTGCAGTGCAGTACATGCAAAACTTAGGGTATATATAAGAGCTTTACAACATTGAAACGTCTTGTAATGTATGGAGAAGTTATAGAAAAACATTATATTTGGATTAAAATACATGAACATTTAAATGAATGGTCTTAATTTATTTTCTTTGGCAAGTGACCATGGTATAAGCGGGATAATGCCCTTCGAGGTGTCCAACATTACTTCCGTCGGTTAATTCTTGTTTATTTGAATGGGAAAACATGTTGACGGTCCAAATGTTAAAAATCAACTGACCCTCGGGAACGAATAAGAGTATTCTGACCCATCCCTACTCAGAGTAATGTTGATAGGTTTGTGGAATGGTGTGACAAGAATGCAGTGGTGAAGTCAAGTTTTTTGTAGTGGGTATACTGTGATGATTCCCTCCTAGCCTCTTCCACACCGGCCTTTAAACCACTGTCGCACACATACAGCCTACAACCACCATAATTGAGATTATTCAACACTCTATATTGTTATCAGTTTCTAGAACAATAAAGTAATTAAGATCACCATTAGGCACTAGCATCAAATAAACTAAAGTATTGATAAATAAATAACTGTTGGCTATATATACACTGTACTACTGTATGTAACCGTGAGGCCTGGCCTCAGTAATAATGTGCGATGGAGACAATGGGAATTTTTGCACAGGACATTTATTGCTGTTCTGAAAAGGCTTAGCCTTTTTTAGCCTCTCAGGCGCTGAGGGCACATGAGGCAATGACATTAGGGATATTTGACGGAATACAAAAAAAAGTGCACAACAGCGCAGGAATGAATCAATCACAATCAAAATGACAGTCAACAATCAAAGCAGAAAAATTGTGACTCAGTGTGCAACAGCACTTGAATGAGTATTTCTGACTCATTAAATTAAGCCAAACCCAAACTCACTGGTGCCAAGGCACATTTCCAGACTTTCACTGAAGTCATCGTAGGTCTGGTAGTGTGATGGTACACGGAGTGTGCGGAAGCACGTGGATGCCCTTGGATAATTGTTGTTATCCACCACCTCCACCTTCATGTCGGTCATTGGGATCTCCCAGCCCACCCAGAACTTGACGAGCTGTTTAAGCTTGTCCTGGGAGACTGCATGTTAAAAACAAGAATAAAACAAATTCCTTTATAACTCATTGCATTATTTCAGTCATAATTTCTTCAATGGGGTCTGACTTCTACATATTGTCAAAATAGTAGGGGTGAAAATGTTTCTAAGTGGCGCCTCTCAGTCATCTGTCTTATGCCACTTTGGTGCAGTTATGCTACGCTCACCTACTGTCTTGCAGGACACTGGACAGTGCGGCAGGAGACAGTATGCTAATGACACATACCGCTAACAGTACTCTACAGATTTGGCTCCTGGTGTGGCATTTCATTAACTTTATATTGTGGTTGGAACATCAACATCAGCATGCTGTAATCATACCTGTGCTGATGAAACGCAATAGGAACTCTTTGATCTTTTTTGGTTCCTCGCCATCATCTTCCTGTGGCCACTGAATAAAGTCTAGAACAACCTATAACAACCCAAGAAAACAGAATGAGCATTACTTACTACTGATTAGATTATGTTGTTCATAGAATTAAGTTATTAGCACTTAATACATCTGTAATGATTAAATAGTAATTGTAATATTACATGAGTAGGAAAATAAGTTATTACCTCGGGACTGCAGGTAGCCTCGGCCTCGGATGGGAACACTTGTGTGGTGGCATCAGGTCTTGCTTCCAACAAGTCCAGAACATAGGTCTCTTTCAGACCCTGCTTGATCTGCTTCAGCTGTTCTTTAATCCGTCCAAAAACCTTAAAAGATAAGAGTTTGTGAAGGCTTAATGCTTTTGGATGACGCACCCTCACCCTAGACCATCCTGAGACAGGTTATTTTTACCCAACTGATATGTTTTAATACTGCTCAGTACAAGAGGAACCGCAGGTTCAGGCATTTTCCCTACATATTCAACAGTCATGGCACATAATTCAGAAGCATTAACTGCATTTAGGAGCATCTGACTTAGAATCACTGTTATGTTTTGCATGATGAACTGCTAATACACTCATAGTGGAAAAAAATCATGGCTCATATCAACATACAATACAGCACAGCGTGAAAATCCTGCTGTGCTCTGAAAAAATATATTACATTGGCAAACATTTGAAAAGTTTCTGCAACAGTTATAGGGGCTTTTCCATCTTGGTGTTCCTGGAAAGGATTAAGGTTTGGTTATGCTTCTACAACCATGCACTAACCACGCACCAACCATGCATGCAAAGAGACTTCAGATACAGTATTAGGGGACCGCTAAGGCCTATGTAAAAGCACCCAAAAATCAGCATGTCAAAGGACCTTTAAATCTAGACTGGTTCACATTGCTGTACCATAAATGGCTAACCTTAAAGTAATCCACTACGGATACGGACAGTCCGGATGATGTAAATTTTCTAATTTTCACTGTACAGCCCAGCTGTGCTGAACCTAGGATCACTGTCCATAATGGCCTTTTCATAAGGAACGACATGGCATGTGCATTCACGTTTCGCAACACGTCTGCTTGAGGATATGGGGGTGAACTGTGACCAGCTCTACATTACAATACCATTTGGATTTAAATATCAGTTTGCTTGGTGGATAGACTATTTGGATACCGTGATTATGCTGGTGCAGATACTTAAGATCCAGACAACTCCAGACAACTGCAAACGTATCAAAGACCAGTGTCAGAAGAAGTATACACAAGTCTAAATGAGGTTTCATACATTGGACAACAGTGCTGTACAACATTGCTGTAAATGTGGACTTACCGCATCCTGAAGGAGATTATGCAGCAGCCAAGAGCGGTTGGTCTCTTTCAAAATTGAGTAGTCCATTTCCACCGCTAGTGTATTTATGGCATCCCTCTGCTCCACAGATAGAGTTGTGAGGTTCCCATTGTTGCTCTCACAGACTTCATAAAGCTTGGACAGAAAAAGTATGAAGTCAGCAACATTTTATATCAACATATTACAAATTGGTCCCTGGAAGTTCAGCTTACTTCTCCAAACACAGTGTATCTCAAATGAGATTGACAAGCACTCTGGCATTTGCCAGCACAGTAAAGAAATGACAACAGTAAACCAATGTATTCATTGTGCACTCCCCTTTACTTACTGGTCCAATGGTTTCTCGAACACCAATGTCAGTTATGTCCTCAAGGGCAATGGTTGCCGTTTGTGGGGTGCCACCAGCCAGAACATGTAGCACGGCCGGGCTAAGTCCTGTCAGGCGTGGGCCACTATGAAGAAAGGCATGTCCTATCATCCGCCCAGCCATTATGAACATGTCATTTTGTAGAAATATTTTAGAAGTAGAGGGGACAAGGTGATCCGACTGGCCCTCAAAAAGCATGGCACCACATGAGTTTCCTAAAGAAAATTAAAAGAAGGCCAGTGTTTACTGATACTTTTATATATCATTGGGTCAATCCAGAAAACAAAACATGAATTATTTCTAAAAAAATATGAAGCCCAGCAAGACCACTGATTTTGTTGGAAAGATATTACATTTCAAATGAACAAATTGAATTAATGCATTACACATTAAAACCATTAATTACTGAACCATGAAATCCTCGCACGATACCAAAAATGCAAACTTGTCTAGAGAACCTAGAACTTACCAACATCGATAGTAAAGCCATGCTTGAGCTTGTGGATGACCAGGCTCAGGAAGTGCCTTGCCACCCCATCTCCCATAGCTACATCCCCTGAAAACACAAGGATTATTTTTATAAATAGGACAGTCCTCGTCCTTGGCAACAAATGTAATTAGAAGAGAGCTTTCCTGCAAGCCATGCACATCTTCCATTCTTCTAAAGTCTGTAAATGATCCCTTTTTCACTCATTTCATGAGTGATTCTCAGATCATTCAGCTCCCAGAGCTTATCAGATGGGTGTTACAATATTGAAACGTCTGGCCTAAACCAGTGTGGTATGCTTAAAGAAATGGGTCCATTGTTCATTATTGTTATCCCTGTTTTTAGCCATTGGGATGGATGGGCGGAACATTGACAATGTAGGGTCATTTTCAGATATCAACAAATTACTTTGTTTGTCTACGGCAACTAAAGGTCTCTAAAGGCATTCAATTCTATATCTATATAGCATTCAATTATATATCTATATCAACCCATAACTGCTTTTATTGTGAGTATGTGTTTTCAATGTAGTGCTCCAATTTTGTTGTATTTTAGATGCAATTACAATAAAACGCATTCTGATTCTGACTGTACCTTGCAATTTGGCCTGAAAAGGTCTTGCCCAGTCAATGTTTGGGGTCTTGTAAAAGGTAATTATCTGGCCTTCTCTCTCCACCTCATCTTCGGCCATGTCCAGTTTGACCTTTAAATTTCGCTCATCTTCTTTGGACAGCAAAAGTGCCTGTCTAAAATGATCAGCCGCCATACTGACATCAGCAATGTTCCTCCAGGCTGAAAATGGAAGAAAAAATGTTATACATAGCACTTCTACATTGGGGTGAATCATATTTACTGTAACTGTAAAATGTAGAAAAAATAATATCCCCACTATCATCCACTCCTTCAGCTCTGTCCTGCACTCCTTCAGGTCTCCCCTGGATTTGAGGCTGGGAGGAGGATGAAGGCAATGGTTCTTCGGGCCTTATCATGTAGAGATAAATGGAAAAGTATAAATAAATGTGCACTCTAGGGATGTCACAAGACCCGATACTAAAGAAAAAAGAACCAATACCAACATTCATAAAGATTGCTATGCTTTTTTAAGTATTCAAAGTATTAAAATACGGTGGGTAGCGTGTTTTGTTTATTTGTAATACTTCAGATGCTACACGGATCCTCTAACTCTTTTCTCGCAATTTTAATCTACCGGTATTTACTTTACAGCTACATGACACTTGACACTAAAAGCTAGGATATCGATTAGGTATCAAGAAATGTGGAATGTCAATGATATTAGTATCGATTCCTAATTTTCTTGTATTGTTACATCATTTGTAGGAAACATGCAACCGCATAGAACCCCAAATAAACAACCCAACAAGCAACACAGAAATACAGTAAAATGTACAATTACATGGGCAAAGCCATACACTGAATCATGACATTTCTCGTACTCAAGCCTTCAATACCTTTCATCACACCATGCTGCATGAGTAGGCAAGAAGTCTACAGCAAAATCCTCCCCACAAATTGGACATGATTGCTAAGAGATAAAGGGTCATAAATAAGTGTATGATTAAACAAAAGTAATGTTGCCAGTAATGCTGATGCATTTGAATCAAACAACGATTTGTATTATTTTCCTGAATTGTATTACTATTAGTATGAAACTAAAACATCAGTGGAACCTTACTGTGGCAATGACGTCATCATAAGCGTCTTTGGCGGCTGCTGCGTCTTCAGCGTCGTCTTCGTCATCTTCATCAATAATGTCGGGCTCATCTTTCTGAAATAATACAAAAGTAAAAGGACTTTGCACCATAGTGTAACGCGGCATACGTAAGTGTAACAACAACACAAAAAAAAGACTTACATTGCATAATTTGATATGGTGTGGAAGGAGCGGAAGGGGAATCTCACTCCTACATGCCATGCAGGGGGTGCTTTGGCATCTTACTGAATTCCACAGCAGTATGTGCCAATGGTGTCAGATCCAGGCTCTCCTGGAGCGGTACTATGTATAAAACATACTTTCCGCTGTTGGATGATGTTTTTAGGATCTTCCCCGTGTACCCCTGTGTCCCCTGGGGTAGGGATGTAATTTTTCTCTGGCCACTGCCACCTTGACAAAATAGAATATAATTTTTCAAACCACTTTGTAAGGGGGACTGATTGACAGGGTACAAAAGAGCATTAATGGTTACTGAATTAAACAAAAAAACAACGTTAAAAATAAGCAGCGTGAGGGCCTGCTAAAAACTTTACAGGACTTCACATAAAATAGTACAAGGCAGCTAATGATGAATTTGTGGCGGTAGAAGAATGTTGAAAGATTGGAAGTGTCCACTTGTATGGAGTGCCTCGTCACTACAGTTGAGTATGCGGTCTGTCTACCATACTGTGCCTGGCGCACTGGCAATGTGATCAAGTGTCATGTTGGGTACACTTGAAACCCAGGTTCAATGCTGGTTGGGGTGACCACTCATCAATGGAGCATTATATTTGTATTAGAGGAGCTAGTATAGGAGAAGAGCAGTAGGTAATTACATAATGACATTATCATCTCACCTGCAGCCTTTTTTAAAAGCCACCCTCCACATAGTGCCCTCATTTTGGGGTATTCGTCCTGGAGGGCTCTGTTGATCTGTAGAAGATTAAAGTTTTCATGTAGACATTGTAAAGCCACTCAAACAATCCTTTTTTTCCATTCATAGTGCTTGAAGTCACACCAAAGATATGATACAATGGTATGGAATCTATATAGACAGACAGACAGACATACAGACCAATAGAAACGTCAATGATATTCATAGTTACTAAAAGCTTACATCTTCATGGACGGCATTCTCACTAATGTTCACTGTCCTCCTGCCGAGACCTGCCTGCAGGAGGACGATTTCATCTTTGGGTGTATGCTCTTTGTTGCCTTCCAATAGGCAAACTTGCAGCTCCATATATTTCACTGAAATCGGTGGTGGTTGAACTGTTTTACGTTTCCTTTTCCCGCCGCAACCAAAGGCAGCTGGGAAATTTCTAAAGTAAACCATAGACAGATATTTGGCTCATATTTGAATATTACATTTTACAAGAACTCAGACTACTTTAAGAAAGAACCATATAGAGACTACATCAAGCAGCCTTGATATAGTGTCTATATCTGATATACATACTCTCTCCCCCAAACACACATACACACACACTGCTACTAGGCCCAAAGTTAAAGATATGGTGTCTGCACTGTCAACAGAACCAAGGTTTTGAATAAAGAATAAAAGGTTCAAAGTTAGCTACAAAAGACAGTAAAATTCATGTAGGACCCAGGTTAAATAATAAGCTACCACTTATACTGTAAGTTTGGATATAAAAAGACAAGGCATTGAAATTACCTCTGCAAGGCCATCTGGGATGTCTGCCGAACAGCTTGAGGAAACAGTGAGACAGCAGGAGTTGGAACCAGTGGGGAAGCAGGACTTGGAACCAGTGGGGAAGCAGGACTTGGAACCAGTGGGGAAGCAGGAGTTGGAACCAGTGGCGCAGCACGAGGTGCTGGTGAGGCCCTCTCGCTCCTGATGCAGCTCAACAGATTCCTCACTGCTGCCTCAATTGTGCTTTCTTCAGGCTATTTTTGAAAGATATGGTTAGATAGTCATGTACATTTTGGACAATAGCATTATTTGAAATTTCAAACACAGGCTTAGCCTATGTTGGCAATTTTTTTTTAGGCAATATAGCACGAGTGAGAGTGGGGTTGGTAATGGACATACACACGGTTATTACTAGACCGTAGCCACTATATTGCTTTTATACCAATTCTACCATCAAATCATTTATAATAATTGAAAAAGTCAGAATGGGGAAAAAAGTCAGAAAAAGTCAGAATGGGGATGTCCACTCATGGGAATGTCATTGTGCTATCAAACTCCCCCCTCCATACCATCCTTCCATATACTAACAAGATTGTATGTGAAAGCACTCTTTAAAAAAAAATCACAATCTATGACTCATTATTATCTTCAATACTATCTTCATGCTTTTTTGGGGGAAATACATGGGATTACATGAACCACATGACCACCCTTCTACTCTTCTCTCTATATGGCTCTGGGCATATGCTCAATACAACACATTAAAGCATGCAGTGCCCTGTTGAGACATATGCTATTTCTATTAAGTCCTATTGCTTGCACAAGAAGTCAACCTTATTATATTATATTATGCATTAAAAATAAGTACTTACACGAGAACTTCCTGATGCTCGATCCATTATCTATGTAAAGAAAAAGAGAAAATAACAATAAAATGTAGTACTTCCGACTATTAGGGTGCCTTCTCAGATAAACTAGCGCTTGTCATGTCAAGGTGGATTGCTGCATGCCAACTGGCATAATATTTCAGACCAATTCAGGGCCGGACGGGGGGGGGGGGGGGGGGGGGGGGGGGGTAGGGTTAGCATAACCAGCACAGCATGGGGCCGCGCTGGTCAAATAAATAACTTAACCATTTTGCCATTTAAATGAAGACAAAAATCGCGAATCCATCGCGAGTCCACTGAGTCAATCGCGAGTCCATCCGAGTCAATGGACAAGCATGAGTAGCACAAGCCGAGCTATCTGGTGATCGCGTGCTAGCAAATTGTCATTTTACCGGCACAAACCAGCACTTAACACATCTTTTCGAATCATTTGGGCGATTCAAACAATTTTTAAAATAATTGGGGGGACGGGGGCGGACGACGACAACTTCACAGGCGGCGCAGCATCCAAGACATTTCTGAAATTATGGCGACCATTAAAATACATTGAAGGACATTTGCGGCATGTTAATGCAATACTTTGGGGGGAATTCACTTGAACTAAGTTAATTCATTGAACATTATGTAGGATACCCACCTCCGTCCAGTTGGATGCCCTCTTCACTTCTCCAGAAAGTATCCCGTGCAAAGACTGCTGCGATCTTTATCCATTTGAAAAATGCACCCCCTGCCGGCGACTTTCATTGGATTATGAAATTATTTGGTCCCGCCCACGGACGCTCTGCTGCGGATACGAATCACTTTTGCACCAAATGTACCACCTAGACGTGGTGCAAAACTACCTGCAAAAAACCCCACAGCTGAGACTTGCAGGAGCAGATTCGAGCAGTTGTAACGACGGACTTGTGCTCGCTCATTAAAATGCTGAATCAACATAGCGCTCTATATCATTTTATTTGTGAGGAAATTGTTCACAGATGTGCAACTTCTGATGCGTTAGTTCACATTTGGGTTTACGAATGCACACATTTTGGGCATGTTGTCAGATTTTGAAACACGGGTGTGCGAATGTGTTTTGCACCAACTGCGCTGCAATGATTGGAGCAAAAGTGTCAAATGCATGACTCTTTGAAGTTGTGATGCACATGAGAGGATTTGTGCACCTGTAACACAGACTTGTGAACTCGTAGACCCTATTTTGTGTTTGCAATGGTAGAAAAAATATTTACGACTTCAAATGTACTGTTACACATTTGTGACTTTAGAGTACACATGCTAAATACATATTTACGACTTCAAATGTAATGTTACGCATTTGTGACTTTAGAGTACACATGCTAAATAAATATTTACGACTTCAAATTTACTGTGACTTTAGTGTACGCATACAAAATCTGCAGTTACAGGTGCTTGAGACTTTTGCACCAAATATACCTTCATAGGTGGGGCACCAACACAGAGCTGTGGACAACTGGCGAGAGATATAGAGAGCGGATCGAGAAAGTTATTGGAGTTTAGCCAGTGCCGAGTGAGGGAAAAATAGTAATAGAGAAATACTGGGAGATATATAGAGAGAAGAAGAACACAGAAGAAGAGCAAACTCAGGATGTACTGAGTGTAACTACAGTAATACAGTCACTATATAGAGTGCATTGTATAGTTTTCAGTTTCTATTATTTGATGCTGCTCCAGATACCAAACTGCATCATGAGTCTTGAAGAAAAAAATAGGGAGTGCTGCACTGGGTCAAGAACAATAATATTGAGGTAAAAAAGCAGGTGCTCTACGAGGCCAGTCGTCGAATAAAAAGCAAAACCAATGACCGTCCAGCTTACTGTTGATGGGAGTCCATCTTGTTGGTAGACAGTCTTCATCGGTAAAAATGCAAAATGCAAGACGGCCACAGCCGGGACAGAAGCGGAGAAGCAGAGAAGCGCAGGCACGCGTCAAGGGGAAAGAGGTGATACTACTGCTCAGCTGTGTACGCAACATCGTGCCAATTAAGAATGGCATCGAATCAAAGAGCCTATAAAAGAGATTGAGAACTTGTTTAAGAACGGGTGCGGTTTTAGGTTTATGGGACATTGTCCTCTTTTAAATCTGGCTCACACACACGGACTCAGAATGAATGAGGCGTCCGCCGCACTCTCAATGTTAGATTAATGAGACGATCATTTTGGAGAGCCAGAGGAAAACAAACGTTCAAAATGCATTATTTCTCACAGAACATCACTCTCAAGCTACTTTCCTGAGGGACAGCAGCACCTACAATTCATTCATAAATGATTGCCAGCTTATATTTATTAGGTTGCATAAATAGGTTGCATTTAATAGGTTGCACTACACTACATTTATGATCGGTCCATGGAGTTAAATAAACGGTGGACTAGAAAACGCTGACTCCAGCTTTACTCAGGTCCTCGAGAGAGAGAGAGAGAGAGAGAGAGAGAGAGAGAGAGAGAGAGAGAGAGAGAGAGAGAGAGAGAGAGAGAGAGAGGAGGAGAGAGGAGAGAAGAGGAGAGTAGAAGAGCGATGAGGAGAGGAGAGGAGATGGGCAGGGGAAAAGAGGAGGAGAGGGAAGGGGTGAAAAGAGAGGAGAGAAGTAAGAAAGATAAGACAACGGGAAAGAAGATAAACAAAGAAAACACACACACATACACACACACACACACACACACACTCTGTATATAATTCTAGTAGCTTATTAAAGCGGCCGTAAGATATGAGAGTTGTAAAGAGAGAGGGCAGAAAAGATACAATATTTTCAAAATAAACAACAGCAAAAAATGCCCCTCCCTCTCTGCTCCCTCCATACGTAAGTCTTGGATTCGCCCACCTGTGGTGGAGCTACTATAACGTGTGTGTGTGTGTGCGCGCATACGATTGATAGGCAAGATGGATTCCCCGAACCAATCAGGGAAGAGATGCCCGTATTATGATATCCCTGTAAACAGACAGCGGTGGGCTGGCGATTGAGAGCAGGATTTTTATTGGAGCACAGCAGCAACATGAGATCCTGTATATAGTAGCCGTGATACGCACAGAGCTGAATCAATGGCAAAAGCTAGGGGAAAGCGATAAGTAGCTAACGACGCTAATAGTTCAATGGCTATTCATTTCCTATAGTGCTCCGTCTGCAGGGGCGGTCTCATTGTGTTTCATCCTGGGGGGACGCGTGATCCAGAAGGTCACACAAGGAGGCCATACTCTGGGCGGTTGCCGTGGCACCGGTGATGTCATTGGTGCCGCTGTGTCAGGTGGGCGTAAATGTGGGTCACGGGAGAACATCTTGCCCTCGTCCCGTCTCCGTTACAACAGGTGGATGATAGGAGAGAGAGAGAGACCTTTGGCAGGCACAGCGTTGTTGACTGAGTGACAGAGTGCAGCGCAAGCAGCACCAGGCAGGTACACGCCCCAAAAAGGTATTGATTGATTCATGAATCACACCTCTGTTAAAGCCACAGCTTTAAAGCTTTAAAGTGACTTTAAAGCGTCGTTGGCCTATTTCTATACCTACAAAAAAAAAAAAAAAAAACTGCTCTAAAACTTAATTGCATTTATAGCAGAGTCATCTGTCAAGCGCGACGGAATTAGATTTTGGTTGGGTTACTGTACATGCATGTTAGGTTTTTTTCCCTTTCGGTTGAACTTTTCAACAGCAAAGCAAGACTCAAAGCAAGCCATATTAAAGCATACGAGAGAGGACTGTGTGTGTGTGTGTGTGTGTGTGTGTGTGCGTGTGCGTGCGTGTGCGTGCATGTGTTTGAGTGTTAGCACCCACACAGAAGTGAAGAGAGACAGAGAAGGAGAAAGATAGATTGTGTGCGTGTGTGTGTGTGTGTGCATGCGTGTGCATGTGTGTGCATGTGTGTGTCCCTTGAGGCAGTTAGGCAGCTTTAATAAAACGACAAATGGAGATTTGAATTATTGATGGACGGACGGAGAGGATGGGAAGGAGGGATGAAATAAGGTAGGACGGAAGGATGGAGGGGAAAGAAAGGAGATAAATATGAACTGAGTGAAAGTGAGTAATGTATAGCCCAGAGATACATACTGTACTTTCTACTGTCACTAAGCAATCACTAGCGAGTGAAGCCTGAGGGGACCACATTGACGCACATACTGTAACAGTTGCATTGCAGATCTTTTTTTAAAGCTTTCTCGCCTTATTTTATCCTTTTCAGAATAAAGTTCTGGACGTCGACAAAGTCATGGTGAAGCTTCAGGTAAGCACCACGAGAAAACCACTCTCTGTATGAATCGTGACTCGAACGACCCCCCACACACACACACACACCCCAAAAACATGTCACACTCGCTGACTCAGAACAGAGGTGAACCCGAAAAGCACGACACAAAACAACCAGTCAAAATCCACAGGGTTTTTATTCCAAAAAACAGGCAAGAGTCATAACTAGTCCAGGCGGAGACCCCGGATCCAGGACCACAGGCAGAGAATGAACGACCAGGGAATCAGGTAGACGAAAGGTACGGGAATCAGGCAGTGAAGGCTGGCGTAATGCGAATACAATCTGGCCGTCGTTAAGCAGTCCTTTCTGTGAACTTTGATTTTTCCAGATGTGGAATTAACATTAAACCTGCCCCTTAAAGGAACATTTCCTTTCCTTGGTTTGAAGCAAGAAAGATTTGTTGATGTATCCAAGCCAATCTATAGCCAATCTATAGCATATAAAACAGTGCAGTTTATCAGTATCCACTATAGCATAAGCAGTGTTGCTGACTTTTTCTTGCCACTGTTTCCCACTGGCCATGGCCTTCTTGCAGTATTAATTGTGTATAAAGGTGGTGCTGACACTCCCTGCTCATCTACTGCATGTGTATTTATAATTTTTTACCTTTTGCATATGAGGTCCGCGAAAAGGTCTTGATGACAATTTAGTGGTACACCTAAAGTCACTGCATACACTGCATAATACTACCCACATCTCTGCAAGCAAGCCCTGTGGGTT
This sequence comes from Merluccius polli, assembly GCA_030340625.1. NCBI lineage: Eukaryota > Metazoa > Chordata > Actinopteri > Gadiformes > Merlucciidae > Merluccius > Merluccius polli. The sequence continues at coordinate 27,380 of JAOPHQ010005995.1, forward strand.
GACGCCAACCAAACCAAGCAGACAGACGGACAAAAAGACGGAGATGGACGGATGGCGCACTGAGTTGTAGTCACTGATAGGACAGCAGTTCAAGAGGTTAGCTCCATCAGTGCTCTGAACTTACCGAGCTCACAAAAGTAGCTCTTCCTGATTGGACCTTTCTGTCATGAACTCTCAGAGGGCCGCTTAATAATACAACAGAAGAAGAGGGGAGGACAGGGAGATTGGCTTGGATGTTATATTCTCCATGAGCACGTCTTTCTTCTTTTCATCTCCTGTCACCGGTCCTCTTGTCTGCTCTTCTTCCTCAGATCTGGGACACAGCTGGACAGGAGCGTTTCCGCAGTGTCACTCATGCGTACTACCGAGACGCCCATGGTAAAAAAAACAAAAACATGCACACACCACACAAATCACACCCACGCACACACACGCATGCATACACACACACACACACACGGCATGCACACACACACACACACACACACACACACACCACATGCACACACACACACACACACACCGCATGCACAAACACACACACACACACACACACATCGCGTGCAGACGCCCGCACACACAGACACACACACACACACCGCATGCAGGTCCATTACACCTTTAAAATAATAATATTGTCAAACATTAAACACACATCTGGATTTACATCTCATTAAAATCTGTTTTTCTGTTACCTCTTGGCAACTGTGCAAAGTTTAATACACACGGTCAACAATTCACTTCATATGCAGCTGACCATACAGCTTGATATGAACATAACGTGTATGTGTGTGCATTGGTAATACAATACCCACATGTGTCTACCATTTAGAAGTGAGCACCACCTCTTTGTGCTGTTTGTATTCAGTAAATACATCTGTTTCATTTAACGTGACGCTACAGTAACATCCGCCAATGGCACATGTCCTTCACATTGTCATGTCGTTAGACGTCAGATGTTTTCTGTGCACGTTTGTGTCATTTAATCATAAATGAATCGCAGAACAGGTCAGTGAGAAGTAAAAAAAGACCATGGTGTATGTACAATATGTACAATTAATGTACAATATAGTCATCATATTCTGTCCATAATATTATGGTACAAGACATCATGTTCACTTTTATGCGTGATCAGAAAAAAAAACCACACTTGTTTTTCTAGTCATAATTCATGCATGTAATGTAGTCCTGTGTGTCCTCAAGTCTTTTATGTCCCCTCTGGGGACGTCAGGATGACACATTCAGTATTTACAGCCCAAAGTAAAGCCTTGATGAATATTTAATCAGTAACCACAGACAGATAAGAGAGTGGGAGAGAGAGGGGGAGAGAGATTGTGTGAGAGAGAGAGAGAGAGAGAGAGAGAGAGATTGTGTGTATGTGTGTGTGTGTGTGTGGGGGGGGGGGGGGGGGGGGGTGATGGGTATTTGTACGTGCATGTGTGAAATGTTCATCTTCCTACCCGTCTCTCCATCCGTCTGCTCTTTCCTGTTATTTACTTTATTACTGACTGTTGTTTGTTTACATGTATAATCCCCCTCAACACATGCATACATTTGTCAGTAGGCCATTCAACTTGTACCTTAGCACCGGCTCGATAGCAGTGGGGGTTGTAAGGCGTGTCGGTGGTACCGACCGCCGAGGTCGACGGGATACGCCCTGTAATCTGAAGCCCTCGTCGAGGGTGGTCTCACACCGAATCAATCGGCAGACACGACAACGTCACTCACCGCCGTGTTTTCGTTTGAGTCGAAAAAATGTAGACGTAAGAAAAAGCGCCCGGCGCCGTCTCAGGTCTAGGTGTACTCTATGGTTGCTTTGCGACAGTTCAAATGCTTTTCTCGTTGTTTTACAGCCTGCACATGTCTGTGAATGGCCCCTTATGCATGTGAGGTGCCATTAGATAAGCAAATAGCTCAGCATTTATGCGTCTCATAATATATATATATATATATATACTCACACTGTGTATTTATCCCATGCCAAACACTCACTTATTATTCCACAGTTCTGTCACATATACACATTGTCCACTGCATTATATTTTAACCCTCACACATACACTATTTCTTCCTTATTTTAGCATAGCTAATCCTTAAACGTTTAGGCACATTCCCAAACTATTCCTTATTTTCCGCTCTCTCTGACCTCACGATTGCCACAATTGTAGACATCTTGAGGATGGTTTACCGAATAGGCATTCGATTCAACAGGTGGACATTACCTTGTCCAAGACAACTTTGAAAGAAAACGTAGTCCGTGTTCCTCCCAATTGACTCATTTATTTGTGCCTGTCAAAGTGAGTTACAGTGTGCCAGTGTGTGTGTGTGTGTGCGCGTGCGTGTGTGTGTGTGTGTTAGTGTGTGTGTGTGTGAGAGACCACATGCATGGCTTCTGCTGTTGTTCCCAATCCTCTGAAAATGTGCTTGAGATCCCTGCAGCCCCATCAGCAAACAGAACTGCAGCATTGGCTATCTATAGTGATACTCCACATCAGTCAACCGTAAATTGCTCACATGAACTGGCACTTGCAACACGGGTAATGCCATTCGGTGTGATTTATGTGGAGAAGACTCAACTCCTCGGGATTGTTCTTCGCAATGCACACACGACACGGTGTCTAAAAGACACTGAAAAACAATGAAAGTGAAATATATAACCTCCCCTACAACAACAGAGAATGCACCCGGGAACAACAACCACATCACTTAGCATCGTATAGCATCTTACCCTATAGCTATCCGTGCTGTGTACCAGAAAGGATGACTAAACCCAGCAATTATGGTGCACCTAGAAACTTGCTCTATTGACATCCTTGCTGTGCCAGCAGTGTTGTTGTTGTTTTACGTTCTACTGACGTGTACTTATTGTAAGTCGCTTTGGACAAAAGTGTCTGCTAAATGCCCTGAATGTAAATGTAAATGTCAATACACACACAACCTCCAACCACGGAGCCCAGTGTGTGGATTGGAGATGGAGCAGTGCACAGGGTGAACTCGCAGACAGGCTATGCAGACAGACAGGCTGTGCGCAGTGAAGACAGGCTATGCGGACAGACAGTGTCGAGGTAGCGGTGTTGTCGTACTCTGAGTGCAGAGCAGTGTGGGAGGCGGGATGGACAAAACAGTCTGTGGACCTCATGCTGAGAGGGCCGTGAGCTGCGGAGTGGATTGCTTTTAGATGCCAGAGGATACGTGTGTGTGTGTGTGTGTGTGTGTGTGGTACAAGGGCTGCAGAGACCACTTTGGTTTTTATTGCATGTTATTATGTATTTTGTGCACCTTATGACTTCAATTCCAAAAAATATATTCAACATATAACATCCAGTATGTTGTGTTAATTTGTAACTCAAGTGTCTTACTTAAATTAAATAAACACTCAAACAGGCGAGGACATTTACTGGTGAGCAAATTGTGCGCAACAATATTCTCATCTTCAGTTGTGCAAAATAAAATAAAAGACAAAGAAACAAATGCAGAGAAACATAACCACCGTGGAAACACGTATTCCTTTCAATCGGTCTGTCTGTTCCTCTGACTGTGTGTGTGTGTGTGTGCGTGCGTGCGTGCGTGCGTGTGTGTGTGTGCGTGCGTGTGCGCGCGCGTGTTTGAAAGACATCTAAGTCCATTCGGCTTCCTCGCAGGAGGATCACATGCTTCCCTCCTCTATCTCCTCTTCCTCTTCCTCTTGATTAAATTTTGTTTTGATCCATGCCCCAGTAGATACTCATTTAGATCCACCCTCCTTTGTTGTGGTTGTTGTTGTTGTTGTTGTTGTTGTTGTTGTTTTTCCCTCCTTCCCTCTCTGCCTTTCTCTCTCTCTCTCTCTCTCTCTACCTTTCCCCGGGTGACGATCCTTTCATCGCTCCCTCTCTGCTACGTGCCCACGCTGGAGCCGCTATATCTGCTGTTCATTCCCACCTCTGTCCCCCCCTGCTCCTCTCCTATCTGGGAGGAGGAGCATGTCTTTATTTAGCTTCGTGGTTCCTTTGATTCTATATCGAGGCTCTTTTTGAGCGCCAGAGAGGCACACTGTTGTCACGTGAGCACGGAAAAGCTCTCGCCGGTAATATATCATTCTGGATTATTTCGGGATAATTTGGGCTTACTTACGTAACAGTTGAAGATCGTATTCGCAGTGCAGGGATGGGAAATGTGTGTTGTTGTTTTTTTTAAAGTAAGCTCAGTCATTTCGCTTAATTCTGGTGCGTAACCGTAAAAGTTCCTATTTACAGCCGAAAGTGTTAACTGTGTTTATTGAAACATTTGTATTATCCATTTAGTCTCTCTTCTATGCTCCCCGACAAATACATGGATGGATGAAAAAATAGAAACATTCACAGACACTACCTTGAAATAGCTACAGCATCATTGCTGTTTGTCTGTGAGTTGATGAGGGAGAGAGACAGAGAGAGAGAGACAGACAGAGACAGAGACAGAGGATGGGTGGGGGGAGGAAGGAAAACGTCTCAAGGAAGAGTGGAGCACTATTTGAGAACTTATTATGTAGCTGTCAGTCTCATCGTTCAGGCAGATCCCTACACCATCGCCAGCCCCAAAACAAGCCACACACCCCTGAGACACCTGCACTAAGACTAAGGGTCTCTAGAAAGGAGAATAACGGCTGTCACAATGCCATACAAACAACCACCTCTTCTCAATGTATCTTCATTTCAATAATATTCAGAGTAGATTTCACCAAGGTCAAATTGGTCAAAGATGTGTTCATTTTCTCTCTTCTTTCCCTCAGTTCCCTGATCTTTTCTCCTTCATTTTAGCTCTGCTGTTGCTGTACGATGTCACCAACAAAGCATCTTTCGACAACACACGGGTAGGTCTTACGTCATCTCTTCTTTGTTCCACCCTGAACACACAAACACACACACACACACAGCAAGGCCACTGTATCGACTCTACGAAAAAACACACTATTTCTTCCTCCTTTTTTTTCACCAGACATCGCATCATTTAATTATGAAATAGCACAACTTGTTTATAGCATAGAGCACATTTAAGATTCAGTCGACGATGAGTAACATTCAACACTCAGGAATTGTTAATATATTCAATACTTGGCATTTGAAATATTCTCGCTGAATGCCGCCCGCCTTCTAAACATGTAATTGTGCCGGGCGCCAGATAAAGAAAGCCGGCTATCTTTTTTTGTTTACTTCTGGCTCCAAGCTGCTGTGATTGGTTGCCTCCGGATGATGAATGTTGTGGCCCAGAGTGTCATGACAGCAGGAGCAAAAATCCCACCAGGTTAGAAACAAATTGGATGCAAGTGAATTACTTGACCACCCATGCACAAGTTATCGCTCCACTGGACCATAGAAAGTGATTGATTACATTGTGAATCTTTTTTTTTTTTTAATTTCTGTAAACACAAAACCAGGCAATAATACTATACAGAAATATGAGGGGCTCTTCGATGATTGTTTTAGTTTAGGCACGACTATGCAATGCAATCGTACGGTATGTGTTTGATGAAAGATCTCTATCCTATCCTGAAATATCGACTCAAATATACTGGGGGTAAAATCAGCCTCATCAGTCTGAGTTTGTATCCGAGGTCAAGTAAAATATATACCTATGTCCTGCAATCTTGCCTGCACTAAAATCTTATCAACAAGCATTGGCATATGCAACAGCTGTCCATGAGTGAACCAGCCAGACATCATATATATATATATATATATATATATATATATATATATATATATAATCATCATACAAGCTTTACAATTTTTGAGGATGATCTCCGATTGATCTCCACCCCAGTGTCGGAATATGTCTACATCTGTTCCCTGAATCCCAGGCTGGTGACTCAAACCAGTTTCTCTCGAACTTGTGGCCATTAGACACCACACATATAGACGCTTAGCAGTGGCCGTTTCCCAGAAAAGTCTGTCATTTCTATTATCCTTGAGTGCCAGGGGCATCAGTCTCAGAGCGTGGCTGAGCCAGCCATGTCTATGTGTTCCCACTGCTGCTTTGGCCCCCTCAGCATTTAACTCTGCTCTACAGTCCCAGAGGTAGTCATTATCCACTTTCTCCATCTGCTGATTGGCAGAATGAGAAAGTGCTCTGACAGCAGCGCTGAAGTCCCTTAAACGGACTACATGTAGGATTTTACATGCATACTTTGCTTTAAATTGCCAATATATGAACAGGTTGTAATTTGACTTAAAAAATGAGACCTTCCTCCGACTCTCGTTGCTGTGTAGAACAGCCTGTGGGCTGATTTCTATTATATTTGAATTTGTTATATTTATCGTTTTTTTCGGGGAAGAAGGAAGGAAGTGACGTCTAAGGATGCTACGTGTCGTTGGTTTGTAACTAGCGGTTCTGTCAGAAATCACTCATTTTGGCGGTGCGGTTCCACTCTTTTAGGGTTAGTACATCACATACCTCAACCCATTGTGTAGGTTACATACAATACAGAGCAGAACCAAAGCAGGTGGAGGTTGGGGTGGTGGTGGTGGTGGTGGTGGGTGAAAAAAATGTGTGTGTGAGATGGAAAGTATACGCCTATCAGTGTGCGTGCGTTAGCTGTCAGCGGATGGCGCAAGACCAGAGTGTCCTGCCAGAACCAGCCACGGCCATTTTGTATTGTGTCTTATTAGTATTGCGAGTGCGCTCCCACTCGAGCTCAGGCAGGCTGCAGTTCACTTACAGCCAAAGGGGTCTGTCATGAGAATGCATTTCCGATTCTTATACATGTGCCTTTAAGAGTAAATGCTAACCGCCATCTTCACAGAGTAGCATGCGAGGCCCAGATGTGGATAATTTATCACACCAAAAGAATAGACGAGGTGTGTGTGCTTGCATGCGTGCGTGCATGTCTGTGTGTGTGTGTGTGTGTGTGTGTGGTGGGTGTGTGGGCCGGAAAAATAAAACCCTATCCGGCCTTGGAAGATAACTGTCTTGCACTTTCCCGTCGTGTGCATTACAAAACGGGGAAAGTGCAAGATGGTTATCTTTCAAGGCCAAGTGTAGTTCTGTCAAGTGTTTTTGTTTGTCTTCTGCGTCGCTCTCTCCCATATCCCTATTCCTACTTTCATTTCATGCTCGCTAAATCAAGAAGACAAACAGGCGCGGGGAACTGGTGTGTGCCACGTCTCAACGAGCGCCAAGTGCTGTTAATGATTTCTAATGGAGACGAATGCCCTTCTGAAGGAGAAACGCAAAGCCGCAAAGTCATTATCTCATCGCGTTGTCCTCCGCTGTGCGTTTTGTCGTTCGCTGCTAGAGGTGGCGTTGAGGAAGGACGATTGTTGACGCCATAGGGCAGCCGTCTGGCATAATTCCACAGGTTCTGTCTCCGGTTCTGGCTCACTTTCGCTGCCGTTGTTGGAAATCACTTTGAATATTATTTCTCATGACGTTTTCATGCTCCGAGACTGCGTGAGACAATCTCCCAAGTTTCCTAACTAATCACTTCAACGGTCGCCCTGCCAGCCTTGGGGCCTGGCTCATCACTCAGTCATACACTCAGCTCTTTAAGTATCCTTTAGGCATTCACTCCACGGCGATCCGCCCTTATGTCACCGAGCAGAAGATGCTTCAAAATAAGTGTTTCTCCTGCAAAGTGATGTTCATTCTGGTGTCTAGCTGAATAGAGAACACCATGTCATTTTTAGAGGGCTGCTCTTCATTTTATATAACAAAAATGTTTTTCTTTTTAGATGAGCATTTGCACTGTTACTTTTGTAAATTAAAATTATTGTAAGGATTTCTGCACAGATGGATCTAATGCTATGTTTTTTTATTTCACTCACCCTCTTGGCTCGTTTGGACAGCAAGGTGACAACAGCTATCACAATTGGCAATTTGATCCCAGATAGATGCATGCTGGGATTGTGTAACATCGACTACTTGATTGTTCGACAGCTCGACTACCTGAGCTCTATATACCGCCAAGCTAAAGTGAGGCACATGCCATTTGAGAAGCACGTGTAACAGACAAGACATAGATGTCTTCGGGTCTTGTAATTGGAAAAGATGATGGGTGGCGTTTGAGTGGCACTCCTTGAGAAGTGTTGGAGGTTACAGCTAGTTTTGAACGTCCTGTGACACTCCTTTTCTTTACTTGCTAAACACCACTGATTTCGTCGTTTTTAAATATTTCAGCCATCATGTGTATTATCTTCAAAGAAAGAAATCAGATGAGGAAAAAAAAAACAAGCTCATGCTGCATTACTCCTCGGAGGATGACTTCCATCCTGGTAGGGCACAAAAGAGCTCAATTATAATATTAATTATCCATCTCTTTTTTAATTTGTCCTGTTCGTTTCCTGTCCTGGGATGAATAAAGTACATGTTGTCTTATCGTCTCCTACCCTGACCCATTTGCAGGGCAGGGCCTGCGGGACAACGCCGTTGTGCGCCAGGCTCATCGCCAGGCTCAGAAGACGCATGCTTTCAGTTAATTTTGCAAATGAAATACACCGGCTGCTAGTTATTATTATTCCACAAAATGGTTTGAATTGCTTCATGGAATATGTTGATGAGTTTCTCCTTGTTGCAAGGCATGGTATCTGTATTACCTTAAAGGAGTTAAGAAGCAGTCAGACAATTTAATTTAAAATAATTAACAAAACGTTTCATACAGTACTCTGTATTGATTGATTGATTATTAAGTGTGCCCTATCTATCATACTTATTATTTTTATTTTTAATATTATTAGCTGGGCAGCTTTAGCTTATGGAATGGAATGACTCAAAACGTGTATACTATTTATATAAATAATTATTTTAAACTCTTAAACTCTGACATACACAAACATGAGATTTTTCTCTGTGTTTAAGAATTATTAGAGTACAAAATATAAATGATCAAAATCTATAAACTGTCATTTCTCCTACAATATTATGTATACTATACTATGTACGCTTCTTCCCAGACAAAATAAACCACTTAGAACAACCTAGCAACCATCCAGAACCCCATAGAAACCACCTAGCAACCAACCAGTACACCCTAGCAACCACCTAGGACACCTTAGCAATCACCCAGAATATGCAAGCAAGCACCTCCAACACTCTAGCAACCACCTAGAACACCCTAGCAACCACCCAGTACACCCTAGCAACCACCTAGGACACCTTAGCAATCACCCAGAATATGCAAGCAAGCACCTACAACACTCTAGCAACCACCTAGAACACCCTAGCAACCACCCAGTACACCCTAGCAACCACCTAGGACACCATAGAAACCCACAGAAACCACCCAGAACACTCTGGCAACTACCTATAGCAACCATTTAGAACACCACAGAAACCATCTAGAACACCCTAGCAACCACCCAGAACACCCTAGCAACTACCTATAGTAACCACCTACAACACTTTATCAATCCAATAAAACACCCAAGCAACCATTTAAAACACCCTAGCAACCACCAAAAACTCGCTAGCAACCACCTAGAAACAACCAAGAACACCCTAGCAACTACCTAGAAAACTATAGCCTGGCAAGCCAGACCTACATCAGAAAGATGTAAGGTCTGGCGCAGCTCCATTGGCAGTGTGGGCGGGATAAACGGTTGTCTTTCAAGTTCCCTCTGCACGCAATAGGATAGCGCTACAACCAATCAGAGCAACGAAGAAGGTGACGTAGTCAGAGCGACGGCTCTGACTACGTAATTAATCAAAACTCAGAATAAATATTTATTTTCGAGGAAAGACTTCAGTGCCGTTCTTTGTTCTTTTCTCAAATAAAATGTTAACTTAAAGTCTTGAAGAGTCGCGGCCAAAGCCGAGTGGAAAGACAACCGTTCGCCAGCAGCAGCCATTGTTTACCTAACACGGAACCGTCGCATTTCTGTCGTCATTAGGTAGCCCGGCTTTCGACTCCGCCCCTCACGCTGTGATTGGTCAGACATACAAGACACACTTGGTGTTTCCAGCACCAAAAAGCGGACGGAGCTGTGCTAGACCTACACTAGCTGCCAAATAAATTTGCTGCCGCTAGGGGGTGTCTAGAGTTCTAGGCTAAGAAAACTATATAAACAACCCAGAACACCCTGGCAACCACCAAAATTGTACTTTTTCTTCTTCTTCTTCTTCTTCTTCTTCTTCTTCTTCTTCTTCTTCTTCTTCTTCTTCTTCTTCTTCTTCTTCTTCTTCTTATTATTATTATTATTATTCTTATTCTTCTTCTTCTTCTTATTATTATAATATTGTTTTTTTTAAGTTAGGATGTATATGGCTTGATGTATAGTGTGCCAAAAAGAGCAAGATAAACTTGTAAACCTTGATTTCCATCTGTCTCTCTGACATGTGGATGGGTGGGCTCCAAATGACATACCTGCCTTTTCACACAGCGGTGAGCCAAATGTCATGGGTTCCACAGACCAGATGGGTGAAAGCTAAATTGGGAGTGTGTATCAAGCTTAAGCATTATGTTTTGAAAATAGTTATTATTATATATGTCCAGGTTTGATAGCTGACGGCGTCATCTCGGGTCATTACCTTGTCACACACAGCCTGTAATCGGGTCCTTTGCATGAAAAATGTTGCCCAGCAGCAGGTCACTCCCACTGCTTTAATAGATAACAGCCTTGTCTTATAGCCTTGTCTCACAGCCTCGTCTCACTACCTTGTCTCACAGCCTGTCCTTGACCTCATGTCCCTGTGCAGAGCTGACTCCAGACGGCTTTGTTTTAATGAAAACATATACACAAAATGAAAAATATTTTGACACGCACAGACGCACACATATGTACACACATGCACACACACTTTTCCCCATTATCATAGTTACTGCAGCACAACATATTGCACAAGAAATGCAGGACTGTCCCTGTTCTCCTCTTTGTTCAGAATGGCGTTCTGAGCAGCTCTCCATCATCTCTTTTGTTGCATAACCCATATTTATATATACTCCTGCCCACTCGCCATTAGCATGCCTTTTCTCTCATACTAAGTTTGTAGCGAAAGGCACAGGAGGGTGCCGTCTATGTGTTGAGGTTCGGGGAGGAGAAGATAGATGGAGGCACGTCATAGCTACTCAGACGCTTATCATTAGAGCAGTGGAGAGAGGGTTGAGAGAAGGCTGTAATTAACACACCGGGATGTCTCGACTCCCTGTAAAGTCACAGTGGGTCGAAGCGCAAACAGAACCCAGCAGAGTGATTATACAAGCATGAGTCCAGCTGAGGCGTCTCCTTTGCTCTATTATATTGAGTTAAGTGAGGTATGACCTGCGATGGCTTGAAGAGTTATTAATCATGTGTAATAAGGCGAAAGACACTCGGTGGCTCCTCAAAGACTGCACAATCTGGCCAAAGGGTATGAATTGGTGGTCATCAAAAGGAAAGTGTATTTTGCAATGTCGCATTTGGTTTTTGGACCGTCTCAGAATATCACTGGAAATATTGGGTAGTATGAATTTCACAGGAAAAATGTTTAATAAAAACTGGCTCATTGTGCCAGCTGTCCTTATTTTTAAGATACAAAGGATAACTTGGCACGTTGAAGCACACAGATTGCAAGATGCAATTGTTCTCCGTGTCGTCGAAGAGTATCCAAAAATCACTTAAAACAGACCGGCGCACAGCGCCAGCTCCGCTGTTTCACCAGAGATGGTGACAGCAGTAGTGCAATTTAGGATTTATTTCTGATTGGCTCAAATGCTGTCCCAATTGATGCCAATAACCCTTCTTTGTATATGGTGATGGCTTTGATTTGACTAGTACTCCCACAGCCACTATGTGTGGGTGATTTAAATAATTTGCAAATCTTTTATTTTACATGTACGGCAGATACAAAGCATGTTTTAATACATACACACATTTTCCATGTATTTTCTTCAGCAGTCTGCTTATACAAGGTGCAAGCTTACAATGTTCCTGTCTGGGAATTGTATGCCTCTCGACGCAATTGGAGAGACCTAGAACCAATCAGAGCAAAAGTACAGATGGGAAGTACGGCAAACACATCTTTCTTATTGAGAAAAGCTTTAAGTGCAGTTGTTTATTCTTCTTTAGAGAAAATATACCGTCCAGTTCATAGCCATCTTGGTTGTTAAACAAGATGGCCCCAACGGCGCTACTCTGTACAGTCACCGTATCGAACCCGCCCCATATTAGATAAACGGTTGTGATTGGCCCGACCCAGGCCAATTCGGCTGGAAATCTGTCTGAATGGGAGGGGGGCCAGACACTATCTGCCAGAGCAAATAAAACATGAGCTTGCCTATTTGACAGGTTCCTATCCTAATTTGTCACACCTTTTCAGTTAAACAACATGAATGCATTTGGGCAAGAGTATTCATTAATATGAAATGAACAATAATTTCAGATATGAGCCATTTTGGTATCAGTAAGGAATGAAGTATGACAAATAAATAAAATAAAAAATAGCGTTGGTGTAGTGCATGGTGTGTAGACACATTGTATGTGTTCACAGGGTCTGTATCAAGACCCTGTAGTTTACTTCTAGCTGGTTTTTAAGACAAATAATTTATTTCTTCCTTTCTGCCGACTGTGAGCAGACTTGAATCTGTGACACAAATCATCATTTGCTATCTTTTTTTCTATAAAGCTAGTCTTTGTATTTATATTGTCTATATATTTATAGATTGATTATAGATTATATTGTCTATATATTTTTGTCATGGTAATGACATGGAAGTTGCATTATGCAATATTATATTTCTTTACTGATCCCATCATGTATTTTGTTTGTTCACAATTGAATTAATTATGACCATGAAGTTGCTTTAGCTATTTAATTTGCGAAAACCAGAATTAGGTTTCATCAGAACCATTAAACACAGCTTTAATTCCACTCCAAACAACATAGTGATTCAGTTAATGATCTTTACTGCAGTACAACTAATTTGAAGAAAGTTGAAAGAAAACAGCTTCTTTCTGCTTCACACTCCAACTTACATTATTTCATCTCCACCTGCCATTCCATGTTTTTCCCTTCCCTCTTTCCCTGGTTTTATTTTTCCACCCAGGCTCAGCAGCAGCAGCAGTGTGTGACCCCCAGATTTTCAAAGTGCATCAGTCATTCAGACAGCTCTTACATCCAAACTTTTTGGCAGATGCCTGCTCCTTATGTATAAACATGAATCAGCCTTCTGCACCTGCCAATAGCAAATTAAATCCACAATGAATTGTTGTTGGTTTGTCCCCTTTTTTTTCTTTTGGTCTTTTTGCTTGTCTCTGTTTGTGTATATTGCTTTCATAGATTTTTTAAGGTTCAGAAAGTACAATTCCTCCATGGTAATTATATTAAACAATCTGGATGTGGGAATAAGTAGTGAATAAGTGTGTGTATGTGTGTGTGTGCGCGTGTGTGTCATGTAAAGCAGCATAAAAAAGCACAGATTTGTGAATCAGCAGCCGTGCTTCAGCATAGTGCTGTAGAGCTGCTTGTGTGTTTTCAACACAGATCAGAGAAAAGCTGTCATCACGCTTAGCTTAGCTTACCCAGGACAGCAGTCATATTCTCCCAAGTGCAGTTTTGGGCTTGGGTTTATCGTGCACGTTCCTCAGATCATAATTCCCATAGATCTCTGCTCCCATTCTGCTGGTGTGAAACTCTGATCAAAGCACCACAACCACAACAGCACCATCCATAGCGAATCCCTTAAGGAAACTGTGTGATGTCGTGTCACTCTAAAATACAGTGAGTTAATTAGTGAGTGAGTTAGTTAGTTAGTTAGTAATTAACCTTATGGAATAAGATATTTTGACCAAAATTAATTGTCAATAGTAAATGGTCCTAGAGTCAAGTCTCTTTTTGAGAACATGTGGATTTATATGCAGGAGGATATTGGGCTGTACATGCTTCTTCTTTCATGTGTTCATCTCTCCTCACTTCCATGGCAGTCTTTGGTCTAAACATGTTTAATGTAGCTTCATTTATCTCTTGACCTCATTTTTCGTCCTTTATCCTTTTTATCCATTTTTTGTTCTCACCCTCCCTCACTGTATTCCCGTTCTCATCCTACACTGTTTTGGATCTACTTTACATGGTGCGGGTGTCTTAGCCTCTTGATGTCAAATGGCTCCACAATGCATCCAAAAGTTAGGCTGTCAATCAAACAATCAAAAAAAAAAGAGTAAAACTATCAATCAAAATTGCATACATACACACACACACACGTGCTCATACATTGATTGTCTGCACATCTCATCACTTTAACCTTTTGCTCTCGTTCAACTACACTCAATCCAAGTTCACATTGAGTTTTTAAAGAGTGGTTTATTCTTCTTGTTTCATATATGAACAACAACAACAACACACCCAAAATATATATTATTTTGTATTATATATTAAGTGTGCAGATCGTTGTAGTGTATTTTGCTACATACACAGACATTGCCTTCAAACTAAATCTAATGGACTAAATGATACCATAGATTTTGACACATTAAATCGTTATTTAGTTAACAGAAATGAATGAATTAATGAATGGTCTGGTCATTTTGAGTTCCTCTTCCACACCTTATGCCGCCCTGGCACATTAGGCCTGAGATCCCAGATGGTCTGGTATAAAACATGCAGCCAATCCAGATCCTTAACCCAGGATCAGTGGCGCGGTTCGGCTATATCTGCCCTCCTTCCCGCTGTACAAATGAATCATCTTTGAAGGATCGTTGACTCCCCAAAGCCAGGTTGTAGTGCAGTCAGTGAGTCATTGTGGTGGTTACGTTACGAGTTATTGTTTGGGTATCCTTGCTATACCGATGGTGGAGTCTTGGCGATGGACTGAAAAATAACTAACAACAACAAACACAAATGTCTCCCTGTTGCTTTTTGTTGAATAAAATGCAGAGTGGATTTTATTTTGCAGCCCAAATCACTCAAGATTAGTTTGATCTTTAGTTACAGACCTCAATTAAAAATAATAAGTAACTTGAAGAGTTGACAGCAGTGTTTGTATTTTACATGAAAGGAATCGATGCTGTAGCGGCTTTTAAAAATAGATTTTGTCAGCAAAAGAAAAGAAAGACCAAATCGCATTTAAGGATAACAAGAGTGAAGCTCTTTGCAGTGGTATGAGGGTGGCAGGGATAAGGACTGGTCTGGCACACACAGCACCTTTACTGAAATAAATATCTTGACAAAATTGTTTGCTGCGAGGTCCATCGCTATCGTACACCGAATAGAGTTTGCTTCAATAATGACATACAAATAATGATTTTAGCCATAATGGTAAATGCCTTTGCAATTATTCAATTGTCTTCAGCTGTTTGCCTTTCATGCAGGAACCATTAACTCCGGCATTTGTTTAGTGTTCAGGGGCTGCTGTGCACGCCGCTCCTTGTAATAGGCTGTTCATCACAAAGCCTTTATTCATCCGAGCCCTGTCATCCTGGACCCTCCACAGCTGGTGGGAGAAAGGTTAATTAAAACTTCTGCTCATGCCTCCCCTAGTCTCTCTCTCTCTCTCTCTCTCTCTCTCTCTCTCTCTCTCTCTCTCTCTCTCTCTCTCTATCTCCCCCATCTCGCTCTCAAAAGCATACAAACAATATCGCCGTCTGCACTCATTGCATCGCTCTCTGTCTCTGTCTCTCGCTCTCTATCTCCCCCATCTCGCTCTCAAAAGCATACAAACAATATCGCCGTCTGCACTCATTGCATCGCTCTCTCTCTCTCTCTCTCTCTCTCTCTCTCTCTCTCTCTCTCTCTCTCTCTCTCTCTCTATCTCCCCCATCTCGCTCTCAAAAGCATACAAACAATATCGCCGTCTGCGCTCATTGCATCGCTCTCTCTGTCTCTGTCTCTGTCTCTCTTCTCTCCCTCTCTCTCTCTCTCTCTCTCTCTCTCTCTCTCTCTCTCTCTCTCTCTCTCTCTCTCTCTCTCCAATTGTTCTGAATGTCAGGGTGCATGACGTCTTCCATGATTAATCACCGCTACGCTACCTTGAAGTTGTACTTTTCTCATCCACTTAACATTGGCATGATGTGGTAGAATTATTTATTCTGCCCCCCAGCCAAACCATGAGACAGCGATGACCGAGACTTATGTCCGTGCCCTTGCATTTTAATAGTGTTATAGAAATAGGTTTAGTTGGGAGCACGTAGGAAATGTGTGTGTGTGTGTGTGTGTGTGTG
The DNA here is from genome assembly GCA_030340625.1 of Merluccius polli. Taxonomy (NCBI): domain Eukaryota; kingdom Metazoa; phylum Chordata; class Actinopteri; order Gadiformes; family Merlucciidae; genus Merluccius; species Merluccius polli. The sequence continues at coordinate 43,459 of JAOPHQ010005995.1, forward strand.
TGTGTGTGTGTGTGTGTGTGTGTGTGTGTAGCGTATGCTACACACACACACACGCCTGCCCGCCATTGGTGCTTGCAAGTGCAGGAGACGCTATTTATTCCAACCGTATCTTTTTCAACATTCAAAAACAAAATGTGTCTGACGTGTTTTTAGTCCCCTCTCATGCGCTGTGACCACCTGACCAACTGTACTACTCCTACTACATATCCCTTACCATGTCCCCTGTCCAAAACCCCCATCAGTGCCCACACCACCCAGGCCTCAAGTCTCTCTCCCCTGTCACCCCTCCAAGAAAACAAGTCAGAGAGAATGACGCAATGACAAACTCTGGGCTGATTAGCCATTGTGTGTGCCCACGTTCACCCGTCGTTTCGGGGGCCACTGCTGTGTGGGTAAAGATCATATTAGCAAAAGACGGTTGGAATCCATGAAGTCAGCCTCTATTTGTTTCTCCCTCTTTAGGCCCTGAATTAAGGGTGCTTACATTGACATGTTGGGTAGAAATGAGGTCAAACATGCACAGGAATGGCCCGGGGAACCCAATTAGGGAACCGATGAACTCAGTTTAAAGACGTGTTGAATACTGCAAAATATGCTCGATGTTACAGTCACTGCCCTTGCCGTCCAGAATAGCGGAGAACATCCCAATCGAGTGAAGGGGTATGCGGAAACTGTGGCTCCTAATTATAGTGATCCCCATCTTTAGTCTCGTCTTTGATCCAACGCTTGCCTTGATGACAAGGCAAACATTTCAGGTGAAGGATAATGAATAGCTTTAGTTGGATGCATTGTGCGCACTGCCATTTTGATACGACAGGGGTTTATATACATATATATACTCTGACACACCCACCAAACGAGAGAAAAACGTACCTCAAAGCATGTTGCACACTGTTGAGGAAACATGTTGTTAAACCCGGAAACCGTAGCAAAACGGTTGCAATGGTTGCTCAGATTGAATATGACCCCGGTTTTTGTGGAGCCTCTAGCAGACTATAACACAATAGAGACACCCAGGACACACAGATGGTCTAATCGTTGTTTTTTTCCATATAAAACAGAGATCAGACCATTGAGGTGTGATTTCCTTTGCAGGGGCAAATTTACTGGAACAAAAATAGCCTAATCATTTTGTTTACCGCAACCGTTTTTAAGGGGGAAAAGGTGGTGGTAGAGGTGCGACAAAAATGAAAGCTGACTTTGCGTTTATTGACTTCAAGTTAATTTCTTCTACTCAAAAGACCTTTGAGTTGAGCCCGAAAGGTAATAATAGAGTCATTCAATTTCGATTGAATAAATGTAATGGGGGAGACGTCCCATTCAATTTGAATGGGAGAAGTTAGTTATAAGAGATGTATCGTTAATTGTCATGGTTACACCTGGTTGTCCTTCTGCCAGGTGCTTTATGTTTGCCACTCAGTTATTTGTGTGTTCAAGCTTTCTATTCTCCTCTGCCTGTACGTCCTATTTCTGTAGCCAGTCCATCAGCAGTCTAGCCCTGTCTGTTATGCAAGTGTGTTTGTTTTTTTTTTTGGGGGGGGGGGGGGGGGGGGGGGGGGGGAATTTGTCAATGTTTTAGCTAGATTAATTTTCTGGCTGTTTTGTGCTCCTGACCTTGCCTCGCTCAAATAAAGCTTATTTTTAAAAATGTCTATCCCCACCTCCGAGTGTCTGCATATATATACAGTATATATATATGAAAATAAAGTTTTTCATCATTCATGTCATTTTAATTATTGTACAAGGGCTTCATCAAAAATTTGCAAGGGCAAAATTATATTTCTAAATTAAACAGCTTGCCTTTGAGTGTTTCTGTATTGACTGCTAATGAACCATAACTGGTAATTAGACATCGTTCAGCTGTTTATAGCGACACCTCACCTCAAGGGTGAGTTTACAGACACTATCAATCTTTCCAGATGTCATTACTCGGCACTGCAGGGTTGAACTGGGACTGAAAAACACCAGCCCACCACCCATACAGTTCCTAAATAACTATATTTTAATGTATTCATTTAACTGTAGAGTCGCACTGCTTGCTCCTGCCCATTGTAATGCCGCATGACTACAGGTGAAATAACTAATTTGCGTATAATAACTCCTGAACTGAACCTGTCATAGTCTCTGCAATGGGCCCTGCCACAACCACCGCCGCACCAGCCTCCGTCTCTTTCTCTGTCTCCTCATTCTCAGCGTCACCTGAGGCTGCTTTCATATGCAGAGCAGAAAAATCTATAAGACCGTTGCATTTGATCGCAAATAGCGCATTTATTATGTATTTTTTGACCTGTGGAAACATTAACTCGGAGGGAAATACAACAGTTACTTACTTTGTTAGGCTCATGGTAATGTTTTTTTCCGCCTGCCTGTGTTATTTTCTGTCTATCTTTAAAAAAATAGGAAGGTATCTTTCTATCTTTTTGTCCCTGGCCTCTCTTGTTTTCATTCGTTTATCGCAAAATTGCCGTCCCCCCCCGACACTGAAAAACCTTGGTGGAAGGACTCTGCTTACCCTTGACCAAGTATAGACCAAGTTGTTTGTTCTTTCTTAATCTTCTGTATAACAGTCATCATTGATTATTCACGTTGAATTTGTCTTCCTAAACATCTCTTCTTTCCCATCATTTCATTGATTTTGAGTGTCTCTATCATATGTTGTCTCATACGTCCAAGTCAGGAGTTGACAACCTTTCAACTCAAGGCCCACTACTTCAACATCTCTAAAGTGTTTGGGGCCCACAGCCTCCCGTAAATACGGTATTTCAGAAACCCAACGATGACCCAATAGAAGCCATACCATGGTTACTTAGGTACCATGTACCATGATGCATTTTACCAGAAAAAAACACAATTAACATTATTTTCATGAAAAACAAAAAAAATACAATAAAACAGTATTGTTTTTTTCTTTTTTGTCAATAATTTTGCGGCTCTCCTGCAGTGCCGCCCCAGTGACGCCATCTCTTGTCCTCCTCTGGTGTGTCCTTCTCACCAGGCTTGGCTGGCGGAGATCCACGAGTACGCTCAACAAGACGTGGTCCTGATGCTGCTGGGCAACAAGGCAAGGCATCATGGGAAAGGGCTTGATGATTGAAGATGAACCAAAAAGCAGCGGGAGAGCCGCTAAAACCACACTAACACCGGTTGCCCATGTCACTAGCAGAAAGGGCGCTCAAGGCTAGTCCGCAGCTATCGGTGCCGAGGGGGCTATCTTGTTCCCGCATGAATCGCCATCTAATATGTTTTGTTGTTAAGTGTTGTCAATTGGTTTAATCAAACTGAAATGTCTTAATGTTAATCTTAATACAGTTTTATGATGTATGACAGACAGACCGTTTGGTTTAAGTACTCTAGAGTCGAGGCGATCTGTCGTCATGCTTTACATCATCAGGCTTCATGCGTCGTTACATGCATTTTAAAAAGCGTGCTCACTTTTTAATTACCTTTTACAGTTACAGTTACCTTTTACAGTTCTAAAGTTGCTTTCTTTGGAGGCAGAAGAGGTTGACTCCCAGGATCAAGGGGGAGGGGGGGGGGGGGGGGGGCAGTGATGAGAACATTGTGAGGGGGTGCAGGATATTGGTACTGATGGTGTCTCTCATTTCCAGGCTGATACAACTCATGAGAGAGTGGTGAAAAAGGAGGATGGGGAGAGGTTGGCTAAGGTGAGGATTAACAGAGTTGGGTGAAATACAAACACATCTGTCAATTTCCGCATGTTACTGTTTAAACAGGCTCTTTAACTGTGGCCCTGTTCCCACCTGGTATTAACATTCGGATTTGGAGAGTTGATCACAAACGGACAGCTCTCAGTATGTCAGTTGACACTTGGTATTAAAATGTGGCTCCACATTTGTCTCTGAGATCGGATCTCACTTCCCCCGCCCTATATGCAAATGTACACATACATCATTTCCGCTTGAAAAAGACAATAATATAATAATATACGCCATTTGGTGGAGACAAAATGTGTGGCGGGAGGTAGACATGCACTCATTCGAAGAAGAAGAAGAAGAAGAAGAAGAAGAAGAAGAAGAAGAAGAAGAAGAAGAAGAAGAAGAAGAAGAAGAAGAAGAAGAATGTGCGATGGGTGCGTGCACACCTGTACTTAGAGGTCTATACTTGTGATCGGGTCTCCAAAACCACATGTTAATACCAGGTGGGAACAGGGCCTCTCTCATTGGATCCTAGTGTATAGCCTTTGGGTGTCCGAAACAGAACAATGGTTTTACCTCCTTATTTTTATATGGCGCCTCACAAGAAGATTTAAGAAGTGAATAACATTTTGTGTGGTGGGTGAACGATTGTGGATATTCCAGGGTGGGATGAAATGAAACCAATATCTCACTATCTTTTGTATTTCTCTATTGCCTGCTAGGTTATTCAGAGTTACTTCAGACTGCTTTCACCATTTGATGCACACTTGAAAATTAGTATTTCTCATACGATAACAACCCTCAAAATAATCAATGATTGTTTGCATGCTCTCCTAAGACATGTTCCTGCCCAGTAGGTCCTTGTCCTCCACTCTGTGACTATTGATAATTGTAGTGTAGATGCATAACACTACAGCACATACCGAGGCTGTCCATCCTTCACAGCTGCTCCAGGACATCTCTCTGTCAGACTTTTCAGACTCTTGAGTTATATTTCTTTAATATGATGATGTTGTATAGACATTGAAAGTCTACTCTAATTGATCAAAACCATGTCCCATGTCAATGCTAAACACTATGAATACACTACGAATTAAGCTGCAGAGGGACCACATCAGAGCCAGTGACACTACTCTCACTGAACTGCAATTGCTTCTGCCTGTTGTTGTTGTTGTTGTTGTTGTTGCTTCTGCCTGTTGTTGTTTTTGTTGTGCAGGAGTTTGGGGTTCCCTTCATGGAGACCAGTGCCAGGTCAGGTCTCAACGTGGAGCTGGCGTTCACCGCACTGGCCAAGTGAGTGCTTGCCGACCCTCGAGCTTACAAGAGGCAAAACCATAGATGTAGTTTTTCTAGTAGGGACGCTAGGGACCCACCGAAGAAGTGCACTTAAGAAAACTCATCAACGTTCCCTCATGACCGTCTGTCTATTGGTGTGCCCATAGTAGCGCGCTCCAGCCAGAGTTAAGGGTGTGTTACTTTTTTATAAAAAAAACTATTTGTCATTATTAAAAAGTTCAACTCTTATTCCCCTGCATTTCAGTCCAGTCGAATTATATTTTTTTCTCAAACATGAGCTACAAACTTTATGCCAGCTGCCTCCGCGACCCAAACAAATGTTCACACACACTTCTTTTATTTTAAAAGTCACCCCTCCGCTTTTCAGGAATCCTGACCCTGGGGGGCCCCGGGTCCGTCCTAGGGCCGCGGGCCCTGTCCTGGGACCATTCCCTGTCCCAGGTCTGCCTGGGGTCATTTTCCAGGAACCCGGACCCCAGGGGCTTCGTGGGGGTCCGGGTCCCTGGAAAAAGTTTGTAGGCTGTGGTGTATTTGTAAACTGTATTTGCGCCAACATTCATATATAAATAGAGACTTGGGTTGTACTTTAATTAATTAATGCTGCAACTACCAAACATTTAGTAGTCATTTTATTCAGTTAAGAGTGCTGTAGGAACGATTTAAGAGCTATTATTCAAGTGTAGTTTGTAAAATTTGTTTGGTTGTTTACTTGTTCTGCTCTCTCTCTGTGAAGCAACCAATTTACCATTACTGAATCTATAAGAAGCAATGTTATTAAATATACAAATATTATTCATATTAAATTTGTTGTTCAAGATCAAAAAGATAGGCAATCAGTGTTCTCCTGATCGACTCATCGATTCCACAATTCCTCGTTTCAGCGCTTCAGTTCACTGCTAATGCTGAAAAGGTTAATAGGTCAGATGAGGTTGGATGATACATGTGAATGTAAGATTCTTCAACCTTTGCCTTAACCACTGAGTCACTTAAGCTGCCCCCTCCTTCTGTCCTGCAGGGAGCTGAGGCACAGGTCCACTAAGGATCCCAACGACAAGTTTAAACTGCACGACTACGTCAACCAGGAGGTGAAAGGGGCTAGCTGCTGCAGATCCTAAGCAGCTCGCAGTCGCCACCTGCATTCACGTTAGCGACGCATGCTAGCTTTGTGTGAGCGTGTGTGTGTGTGTGTGTGTGAGAGAGAGAGTGGGTGACAGAGAGAGAGAGAGAGAGAGTGGGAAGCCGAGAGAGCGTATGAATCTGTGGTACTTATTGTCCTATTCATTCTATTGCTGAGAGTGTGTTTGTATCAGAGAGGAGTCAGCTACACCGAGGTACAGTACATCTTTGAGCCCTGATTGTTTTTTCTCCTTGTTTTTTTCGGACTTCAACATCTGTGTTCAAACTTATCTTCACATGCACTCTCTCCAATCTGCACTGCTTATCCTCGGCGTAGACTAAACTATATATTATAACTATAGTATGACTACCATATATATATAGACTCTTTGATCATCAATTAAGGTTATATTTTGGCATTCAAGACATTAATATTTCGCAAATTATTTTCACCACTATAATGTATTATGTTTTGACAGTATTCATGGTAATTGTCGATGGATGACAGATGAATGAATGTGCCTGTACATAAATGCCATTGTGTATTCTGTACTTCTGTCATTTCATAGACTTCTTTACCAGCATTAGTCTTATTTTAACAAACATTTCCATGACAATGTTTGTATAGTAAAATATGACTTTTCTTCTGTGATAAAATGAACACATAGAAGTCTGTTAGCATATCAATACATATATATACATATATATATATACTGTATATATATGTATATATAGGCTACATTTCGGAAAATATCTGACCGATTGTAGTAGTTTTTAGAAAGTAGAGTAGAGAGAAGAGTATCTAGTACATGGAAACTGTAAATGATCGTGCAACTAAATATTTTGGCAAAACAAACTGGCTTTCATATTATAATGTATCCTTAAAGGGCCCCTATTTTACCTCCAGGTGTGAATGTGATTATCCATTATGAGCCATTTTGAAATCTGCCCTCTGCACACTGCATGGGTAGGCTGGTAGACTGATCTAGCTGTCATACATCTGGGTGGACACTCCCACTTGTGATGTCACTAGAGGGTAGATGTTGAAATGGCTTGTAATGACTAATCACACACACACCTGGTGGTAAAATAGGGGCCCTTTAACTTATCCTTTGCGTAATCATTTTTGGCCACTAACAAAGACCAAAAAAAAATCTTTTGAAAACGAATTATCATCAAAATGTAATAAGCTTAAAACAAGTGTACATACTTATATAGTTTATATGTATTTTTCTGGGTCTTGGGGTAATATTTTGAATATTTTTGATGTTAAAGTTAAACTATTAAAGTCTGACCTTTAAAGCCTGGCGTTATTCATGTTTTAAGGAAATACACTGAGTTTTGGCTTTCTTATTTTCCAACTGTAATTTCAATGTTTAAAGGGAGCTGGTAACATTAAGGCGTTTCATATAACTGCTCACATTAAGGCATTAAATATAGAATAAAAAGGCATCATTTTTGGTTTTGAGATGTTTTATATTGTATGTAGTTGAAATGTGGGTAGATTTACGCCCCCATCAGGTTAATATATGTATAGTATGAGTATTGTATTCCTCAAGACCATTTGATGCCACTATTTGTTTATTGTATTACTAGTGGTCTGTTATGAGCCACACCGATACACATGCATCTCATTTTCTAAGATTGTTCATTGTTGCAATGTGCTTCAGCATCCAAGCTTCTCCATAATCACAAATGCAGAATATTACACCATTATACCAACAGTACTTATTTGTATATGAGCCGATATCCATCTGAATATTGTCTAACTTTACTACTTTTCAACATGTGATAGTATTCATTTCAGATGAAACTACAATAAAGAGCGTGCAGTTACATGGCCTCGACTTGTAATCTCTGTTGATCTTGTCGTATTTCATCACAATATAGAGGAAACTTTATGCAGTTTATTCAACAATATCCTCATGATTCATGACGACATTAATGACAGGCTTTACTTGGCACAAATATACTGCAAGGAAATGAAGCTAGACACAATGTCTCCCTCTAATGGATAAATAGTTGTACAGCGTGTTACACATTTACAACAAGCATTTGACAGACATGAATAGAGTAAAACGTCATGATGTCACAATAATTAAATGGTATAAATATAAGAATAGCACAATGTTTACTCGTTGCCGCTGGTGGTGGATTGAGTTACATATGCATGTATGCAATTCCATGTAAAACACGCATGGTTAAAACAACAAGGAAAATCAAGATATGTTATTGACATATGCGTGTTTATCTTATAGTCATTCATCTGTGCCAGCCAATAAGCAGCAGTTACCACCTGGGCAGCCTGTAACAACAGAATGCCAAAATCGCCGTCATCGCTATTCAATGATATAAGTCATATTTAATCAATTCATTAAATTAATATACTGTATGCGCTCGAGATTTGCACATGGCTGAAGATATCTCCTGAAGAGGGTGTCCCCTGCCACTGAGAAACAATTATTAGTCTCGCTCCACTCTCTTCTCATCTCTGGTCCTCATCTTTAATGTCCTCTCATCTTCTTGTGTGATTCCCATCTGTAACCTCTTATCCCATCCTGTCACGTCGTCTCATGTCCTCTCATCCAAACTTCTCTTGGCACGTCTAGGATTTGTGTTTAAAACAAGCCTCGACTGCAGAAACACAGAAAAAGAGTAAAAGAGGACCCAAAAAAAATGAATTGGACAAAAACAGATAGCACAGCGTTATAATACACTAGCCTACTAAAGTCGCTGGGTCGGCCGATTTTACCTGCGTACTCTTGGGGGAGCATCGGCCTGTTGACCGCCCCGTGAAAGACGGCCATCCAGTCCTTCTGATCCTCGTCGGTCTCGCAGGCGAAGAAGAACTTCCTCTCCGGCGTTACTATGGTGATGCCAAACTGCCAGTGGCGACCCTGAATGCTGCAGGGGAGACCGGGAAGAACGGCGTAGCCATTGTCCGTGCTGCCGATGAACACCTCGCCCCGCGCGTTGGCGTCCTATAGGGGGACGGAGAAAGGTCAACGCCACTTTGATGCCACTACCAATCACTTTAAGGAGACAGTTGTGTGATGGTGAGCGCCGGCTGTACTCAAAAGTACGGGTGAAATGCACTGCAAATATCTGTAAAGTATCTATGTAAAATGATCTCAAGGGAACTCATTTGTTAAGTGCAGCTTTCTCTCTCACACACACACACACAGGCACACATGATGCATTTGCTATACTATCTTAATGCATTTGCTATACTCAACTGGCCCAAAATGTATCAAACAAAAGGCACAGCGCCATTTATTGGTCTTGCGCTGCGTCTGCAATATACCAATATCCCAGGGGTGTGTTCACTTTAATACCAGTGGATCCTTGAAGTACATAAGTCTCCTGTCATCCAAAGTGAACCATCTCTTCTTGAAGCCCTCTGTGTGCTGTAAGCAAAGAAAGAAAGGACGTTATGGCTCGAGCTGGAATTTTTTTTTAAAATTTTTTTATTTCCATCTCTAACATTTTCTCTCAGTAGGCTGTTGTGGCAACCGAATTTCTCAAGTTAATCAATTAATTATTACTTTTAATTAATTAATTACTTGAATTAATCAAGTATTTACTTACTTACTTCCTTCCTTACTTACTTACTTACTTACATATTTACTTACTTATTCATCAATGCTACTTTGTGTTCTGCCATGCTTTGTATTATCTCAGTTCTTTACCTTTGGGCCAGTCTTCTCCATGAGGCCCTCCTTAATGTAGTTCCTCGTCAGCTGCGGTACCAACTGGCCAAAGCACATTTAAAGACACAATCAGTCGACTGCGAGATATCAAATGATATAGTGACAGTGTGTGTGAGTGTACGAGGGGAAGGTGTGTGAATGCCTGACTCACGTCGGTGACGGAGGCTCCTGGAAAGGCCACCTGGAGATAGTGAAACCTGGCTGCTCTGATGGCGTTAAACCAGTCCACCATTTCCTGAAGGGGTAAAACGATAAACAGCCCCGCAATGTATTCAACGTTGGGACTACAGGCGGAAATGAGCAATTCTCGCTATAACCTGGCTCAAAGCATCTCTTCTTGTCTTACAAGATTTTTTTTTTGTTGTGCATTGTCCCTGTTTAAATAAATAAATTCAAATTAAAAAAAATGTATTTGATCGGTTATAGATCAAAAATATTGAGTCACTGTTAGATTACAATTGACCAATTCATTTATTTTCCTGCGTTTGTTTACCGCCACCGTGTGTTCAACACATGCGGTATCTTCACAAATAAAAAAATCATATTCCATCGAGCAAAGCAATATTTCAACTTCTATAACCGGTGATTACACATAATGTCCAGCAGAGGGCGACAATGCACATCGTTATCGCGCTCTCAAGGACTTCTGCTTCTGAATCCTCTGCCCAAACAGAGGGCTATTGTGAAGCACCTTGCCGTCCGCATGGTAGACAAAGATGTTCCTGGTGCTGCTGTTGTTCAGATAGGTGAGCTGCAGCCCGTGGGCGTTGCCTATCTTCGTCGGCTGAAAGGTGGCGTTGAGGGTGCTGATTTTCATCGCCGCTTTAGGTTCCCTGGCCTGCGGACCAACGAGGCGGGAGGGGAGACAGGAGACGGGAAAGGGATCGAGAGGGAGAGAGAGAGAGAGAGAGAGAGAGAAAAAAAAAAAGGGGGAGAGAGAGAGAGAGTTTGAGAGAGAGAGGGAGAGGGAGAGAGAGAAAAAGGGGGAGAGCGAGAGAGAGAGAGAGAGAAAAAGGGGGAGAGAGAGAGAGGGGGGGGAGAGAGAGAGAGAGAGAAAGGGGGAGAGAGAGAAAAAGGGGGGAGAGAGAGAGAGAACAAGGGGGAGAGAGAGAAAAAAAATGGGGAGAGCAAGAGAGACAGAGGCAGAGAGAGAGAGAGAGAGAGAAAAGAGAATAAGGGACAACAGAGAAGAGCATTGAACATTTAAATGGCGGCTCTAAATAACGGGGGGGCGAAGAGAAATAGGGTTTTTGTTTTCATCAGTGTTTATAGCAAAATAGCGATGGCATGGTCGTACACTCGGTATGCCGGTTGCGACTACAATAACGAAAATGACCGAGGTATTTTGGCATTCGGGTATTGTGTCACGCCTAAATTATATCAATTCAAGTTAGCACAAGGAGACACAAAACAGTTGACAGCGAGAGAGAGAGAGAGAGAGAGAGAGAGAGAGAGAGAGAGAGAGAGAGAGAGAGAGAGAGAGAGAGAGAGAGAGAGAGAGAGAGAGAGAGAGAGAGAGAGGCCGAGAGAGCATGAGGAGAAAAAGTGGTGTAACAGAGACACTTACTTCTTGCTTGTTGTAGTACTTAAGGACACCTTCCCGCTCGGACAGGATAAACTTTCGGCTGAGGTACTGTCCTTTGTCTTTGCCTCGTTTCCATAGAAACCCCTCTCTGTAGCCTGCCAAGAGAGACAACACATGGGTTCCCCCCCGTTGAGACGTGAGCAAGAGGTTTAACGGCGAGGAGGACACACGTCAGGACCGACTGCCTAGTGCCTGCACACGTTTAGAAACCCTGATATGACCCTTTTAAGAAAAGAAAGGCAAAAAAAAGCGGTGTTAAACACAAATAAAACCTCCAACTGTGTTTCTGTGACTTTGGTACCATGATGTTTTTGAGTAAATCCTTTAGAAACTGTGGATCATAACCAAGGAATACGAGCTCAGGTCAAGGAAAAGACGCACCTCCTCCAAGTCTTTCTTTAATCGAGCATTTGGGAAAAAGTTGTGGTTCAGGAACGAACAGGGCCTCGTTTGTGTTGTTTTTTCTCTGAGCACTTTTATTATTTAAGATAAAGATAAATAAAATAAGATAAAATATACTTTAATGTCCCCCAAGGGGGAAATCTGTCTTGGGCAGCAGTCCAAGTAGGTTTAATACCAACTGGGTTTTAACATTGATCTGGGCTAGGCATCCGCAATGCTATGTGTAATGGCAATTGTTCTCTGGTGGCAGCTACGTGTCGTGTCTCGACACGACGTGCACCACAAAGCGCCATTATGCTAGACAAAGAGTTGGTTAGAGAGAGAGAGAGAGAGAGAGAGAGAGAGAGAGAGACACACACACACACACACACACACGGCAGCACGCTACATCTGCTCTGGCTTGTAACACATCTCGCCAACTCTCCAATAAACCGGCTTCATGCAACGACTGCCTGATGTTCCCCGTGTGTGTGCGCAGGAGGACGAGCGCAAGTGGCGTGCGGAGGGGTCTACCACACACACACACACACACACACACACACACACGCAGGGAGGAAACTCTGCAACGAGTATTTCACACACAGACATTCGGATACCGCACAATGTAAGAGATAAGATAGCGGAAGGTAGGCGTCAAAAAAAAGGAACAAAGAGCGAGAGAAACAGAGGTTACTAAGCGACGCGGAAATTGCTGCTTGTGTTTGTATGATTCATCCATTTGTGTCCCGAAATCACTCATGTCATAGATTTAACCATTTATGGCATGAAATGGTTATACGCTTTAGTTTACTCTCTCAGGCTGCTCCCTGCTGTAGGATTTAAAGCATGACATACAGACGTCAGATACAGCATAACTACACTTGACAACACTTGACAACAGGGAGCACTAGACACCCCCCCCCCCATGGGTTACATCCAATATCTCAACCTATTGTGTCGGTGACATACGATACAGAGCAGAAACCAAAGCAGGCGGTGGCGGGTGAAATCAAGCTCAGCGCTAAACTTCGATTGACCGCCCGTCAGCGTACGTGCGTTTGATTGGACCGCGTTAGCTGTCAGCTGACGAGGCGCCGCATGACTAGAGCGTCCCGCCAGGACTAGCTTTCGCCCATTAGTCGATCGACAGAAAAAGTAATTAAATCCGTTTTCTAAAATCAATGAATCGTTTAGGTCATCTATCAAGTACAAATTTGCTGCTTGATGCTTCGGAATTTAATGGAAAATGAATAAACAAAAGAAATACTTTCATTTTTTCTTGGCTGCTTGTCGGATAAAGCAAGCAAATTTAAAACACCACTTTGGACTCTGGTAACTTGATGATGGCATTTGCTATTATTTATGACATTTTCTAGACTAAATGATGAATCGATTCATCTGAAAAATAACCGACAGATCAATGGACCGTGAAAGGAATCGTTCTTTGCGGCCCTAAATTGCACGTTTGTTTCTTAAGACTTAAGTGAGCATTTGAAGAACGTCAAATGTCCTAAATAATAATACACGTCTTGTGACCGATATCAGTGTGAGGCTTAGGTAGGCAGAGCGGACCGGTGTGGGACAGGGCTTCAACAATGCAGTTCTCTATCTGGGATTAGATCAGCCGGCGCATCCCTGGAATGCTGCGCATGATAAACTGATTGTATTTGCTGCTCTCACCAGCTAATGAATAGGAGATATTGTGACTGGGGGGACAAAAAAGGACCAGGATCGACCCATGATGAGTAAGCATGCATATTGAGTGTGTGTGTGTGTGTGTGTGTGTGTTTAAGGTTACCTGTAGAGTAGGGCTCCTGCTTCTCGACACACACAAACTCGTTCCTCTCATACCTGGCTCGGATCCACTGTTCCCGCAGGAGCCTGTGTCAAGCAGTGTCTCGTTAGAACGTATATAGACCGTAAACCAGGCTCATGAAAACTTTGTTTCGCCCAACGCGGTGGCAGTTTCAAACACAACAACGTCTCCCCCATGGCGACAAATCATTTCATGATTAATTACTAAACAATGACCGAAAAACGTTACCACCGATACAATAACTGACATTGTAATGCTCCTATGCTTCCAAAATGGAGGCGGTCATTGCGATGTACAAGCCCCATACACCGTTCCATGTCTGGCTTATTATTCTTATATGAACTTATGATATTTTATGTTTTGCTGGTTTAATATGCTTTAGTGGAATTATTCATCAACCTAACCCTCCATTATTGAGTGTCTTGAGTAGTCCACTGCCCAGACGGTTTTTAGAAATAACTAGTAGTCTAGACCTAATACACAGTATTTCTAAAAAAAAAAGGTTAAAGCTCAGTTTTAGGCGGTTAGTTAGATATGCTTTCTTTGCGCTGCCACTTCCTGTGCAAACTAAAGCCACAGGAAGTGGGTACAGTTGCCGCTTAAGAAGGTTCCCGAATCAACTTTGGCTGCCAAAGAGAAGAAAAAAACACTGTCTCTCCCGGGGGACTACAGATGTAAATTGGCCTCTTGGCTAACTTGAAGGATGAACTAAAATGTGGATTGATGTGTACTGTCCCTGCCAAATAAATGTTAAATAAATAAATACAATTATTCTCACCATCAAACACTGAGAACACTTGTTTTCCACCAATGCATTTTGTCCTATTTCTGGATTTATTTTTTTGTTAATGTGCCTTCAGTTCAAACTAAAGAGAGCATGATGCATAGCAGGTATATCGTTTCAACAGTAGCTACACACAACCTATATAACTTCATCGGTCTCGGGGGAAGGAGAAGGACAGCCTCTCTCCCGGAGAGGCATGGACATGGTGTGGTAGTGATGGCAGCCTCCTCACTTACGTGCAGTCTGCGTGCGTGGGCCGGTAGTAAAACGCCGGCACATTTTGTTCGTATTTGGCCTTGGCCTTGTTGTTACCCATGGAGGTCATGAACTGCAGAGTGGAAGGGGAGGAAGACCTCTGTGTATTCATCATAAGGTGGACATTTCTTTTTTGTTACTATACGGGTTGAACAAAAACCGCTTGCACACACACACACGATGTGAATAACACACACGCAAGATACACGGCATAGCAAAGTGTCAGCGTTCAGCCGACACAGATTTGAGTACATAAATATTATTTCAATAGGGATACATAGGGACTCCAAACTCGTAAGAGGTAAACTTTATATAGGCTAATAAGGAAGGCAAATACAGCTAATAATCAAAGGTGGGGGGACGACAAGGCAGACAGATGAAGAGACCCAGAGGGACGGATGTGTCCGCGGTTCCTACCTCCACTTCGGTGTCGCTCCACGGGTCCAGCAGGACCGACTTGATTTTGCTGATGAAGGTGATGTTTCTGTGGAGGCCTGAACAGCTTTGACAGATGAAGACACCCAGGGTGTAGGAGGCCCACGTGGGGTCTGCGGACAACACAGAGATTGGCTATTCAAAATGGTGCTGATGTTAAATGACGTAAGTGTTGTTATTCGTAGGTTCGGGAATGGACCAATGGCATGTCAGTAGTATGTTATTATAGCCTGGCAAGCCAGACCCACATCAGAAGGATGTAGGGTCTGGCACTGCTCCATTGGCAGTGTGGGCGGGATAAACGGTTGTCTTTCAAGTTCCCTCTGCACGCAATAGGATAGCACTACAACCAATCAGAGCAACAAAGAAGGTGACGTAGTCAGAGCCGTCGCTCTGACTACGTAATTAACTACGAATACATATTTATTTTCGAGGAAAGACTTCAGTGCCGTTCTTTGTTATTTTCTCAAAGAAAATGTTAACTTGAAGTCTTGAAGAGTCGCGGCCAAAGCCGAGTCGAAACACAACCGTTCGCCAGCAGCAGCAGCAGCAGCCATTGTTTACCTCTAACACGGAACCGTCGCAACTCTGTCGTCATGGAGGCCCGGCTTCCGACTCCGCCCCTCACGCTGTGATTGGTCTGACCGATTTTGTGTTTCCAGCACAAAAAGCTGACGGAGCAGTGCTAGACCCACCTGGCTGCCAAATACATTTGCTGCCGCTAGGGGCGTCTAGATTTCTAGGCTAATATTATTAAGGGCTGGCTAAAGAAAAATCATTGAGTCTAGCATTTTATATGTAATGCAAAGCCCATCACAAGTTTCCAGAACCCAAGGTGACCCATGGTCTTGCCAAAGCTTTGAATTCATCTGTATTATAATTTACACATTTTCCGATGATCGACTAAAGGATTAATTGACTAATTAGCATTGCAAATGCACAGATAAGATAAGATAAGATAGTCCTTTATTAATCCCCCTTAGGAGAAATTCACAGTGACCAGTACAGTGGGAAAGAGTACAAAAACAAGAGTCTATATACAATAAATTTACCAATTTGAAATACAATTATAATAAAAAACTATTAGAATAAAATAAACATACTATATACATGTAACTGTCCGTTTGTAGGTGACCTGTGCGTTAAATAAATAAATATGACTAAAGTATAAATATAAATGTGCCAATGTGCAGGGTTCCTGAGGAATGGAAAAATGAAATAAATAACAAGGTTTTAAACAACAGTCAGTAGTCAAGTTAATGTATTTAGTTGGAAACCACTGGAAATTCACCTCATTCGTCATTCAATTCTCTGTCCCTTCTTCATCACACACAAAAAAAGGAACTGCTTTGCCCTAGATGTGCTGTATTCTTACATACACACGTATCGGCTACTACACATGGTAGTTACTGCTAGTAGTTATCCTACAAACTGCTGTTTATAGCCAAGGACGTCAAAAGAGGCATTTTAAGTAATATCACCTCACAATATGACTCAATGTGACATCACCACACTCACTACCTGATGTTCCTTCGTGTCATTAGTGTAATGTCTGTCACCTGTGTTAATTAGTCATCCTGTTCACCTGTGTCCATGCATTTAAAGGGGCTGTAGACAACTTTTCCACTTTTCCCACCCTAGCGTTTCAAAGTGGTATTATTTTTGCGCCGCTGTCGCAAAGACAAACCGGATCGCTTTCCGTTTCCTCAGAACCTAGCGACCACAAACATCACAAGACGCGCATTAGTTTGGAAATCTCCAAGAAAGAAACGATCAACACTTTGGAAATAAGAAAGAAAGAAAGAAAGAAAGAAACCATGTTCACTGAGGAGGTGAAGTGAAATTGGCGTCATTGTATTTGGGAACAGGCAAAAGCTATTGTAATGATGTGCATTGCATAGTAATACCATAGTTTGACTTTTGCTTCGCACAAACCAGTATCAGCAGCAGGGGTTGGCGTCGGGGTGGAGGGGGGAGTAGAAGAAAACATTAGGAGGACAACCGTGAGTTTATTCAAATTATTTAGTCTATAATGGAGACATAAAAGCAGATCCAAATGATTTAGTACGTGTTGAGAAAAGTGAACTGGGTTGGCAGCATGACTGGATCGCCTGGCGAGTCGCGACATGAGGTTTATTCAGGTAGTATACTTAAAAAACAAACAAAAATAAAAAACATAGCGTACGCAGATATATGCCCAACTCAATACCCAACATTTGTAAAGCTGCCTATGTTCTCCCCTTACTGAAAGGTGGAGATCCCTCAGAGTTGAACAACTACCGTCTGATTTCCAAACTCCGAGTCCTAGCTAAGATCCTTGAATTTCAGGTAAATGTAGAGTTAAAATAGTTTTTACTTTACTTTACTTGCACTCAGCGCAATTGACTTTGTACACTGGCGCTTGTACAATTCCTATTTTGCACCCGACGCACATTGGAATTTTCCTTCAACCGGCGCAAGTCCTTAACTTAGGGAATGAACTTGCGCTCCAGGGGCGGTTCAGCGAAAACACCCGTCTAAAGTCAGTGGCGCTTATTCAGACGCTATTTTAAGGGCGCATGCTTGGCCATAATCAGGGAGGGGATGCGCGATTGTTGACGGGGGGGGGGGTGCGCGATTGTTGACGGGGGGGCGGGGGTGCGGTCCAAAAATCTGGACCGGCCCAAAAATAATAATACACAAAATAAAAAATAAAAAATAAAATAAAAAAATAAATACAGCCGGCCGGCTCGGCCTGAAATCGTCCGGCCGTTCAGGAAATCTCCCGAACCTCCCGATGGCCAGCCCGTCCCTGGCCATAATGTAGCGTGTGTACAACATGCATACACTTTGCTTCTCTCATCTACAAGGAAGCAGTTCCCATTTTTGCAAACCATACATACAAGCAAAAATATTACCACATATGTGAAAAAATAGGCATAAATCTAGCGTACACAGTTACCCAAAATATTCAGGCTAATAGTAATGACGGATCAAATTAACCTGTTTGACCAATAGTCGCAAGACACACAGGTATATAAGGACACCAGGATGACACCTTTTATTATGCCAGCAACAGCGCGTGAAATGTTTTATAATCGAAAACACACAGAAACACACGGTGTAACTGAAAGAACATTCGGCATACTGAAAATGCGCTTCAGCTTATTTGACAGAAGAGCTGCATCATCTATAAGCAGTGCTTGAAGTGGGCCGGTACGCACTGGTACGCAGTACCGGCACTTATTTTTTTCCACTTCAAGCACTGTCTATAAGCAAAGTAATCTCGGTCTAATGTTAGACTACATTGCAAATATATCACCATGCATTCAAAACCTCGTGATTCAGTGAGAGTGAGGCCAAAACATCGGAAAGTATGTCTTTGTGACATTTCTTTATTTACATTTTGTCAACGGAAAATGAAAAGCTGAAAATATTTAAACAGAAGAACTAATTATTTTTCCCTCTGATGGGCATGCGCGCGCTACGGCGGGATTGGACACGTCTGGGTCCAGTAGTGGCGATGCGCGATGTGCTCGCCATGGAACAAGCGCGCCTGCATTTAAAGGGAATGTGAGCCGACGCTCTGATTGGTTTATTGCACGTTACGCCCAAACCACACCTATGACTAATGTAGCTACTTCAGACCAACCCATTTTAGATTTGCTCTGGGCACAAGCGTCATTTATCCCGCCGGCATAATAGCAACAGTGCCCAAGATCCGCCCACAAAGCTACTTGCGCTTTGCGTTTGATGCTTGCGTTTCAGACCGGCAAGATAGGGCCCTTTAAGTGATTCTCAATCTGGTTTTAGACCTGGCCACACTAAGGCGTTCGATTCGGTGGACCACGAATTGCTACTGAACAAACTTGGGAATGCTGGTTTCGGACTGAAAGCTGTTAAATGGTGTGGAAATTATTTTGTAGCTCGAACTCAGTGTGTCTATGCCGAGGGCCACACATCTGATCATGTTGTAAAGGTTGTACTTTAATGTTGTGATTTGGCCAGGTCTCTCTTGTAAAGGAGATGTTTGATCTCAATAGGACTTCCTGGTAAAAGAAAGAAAGTAGTGTCATCAGATTGGTTTTACTCCGGTTGTTTCCACCGCCCGCCATTTCCACTACTGGGGATACCACTACCACTACTTTTGTTCCTACTGGGGGACAAAAGCGCTATTCCTCCTGGTTTGATCGTTTTCTTTGAGCCTTCATGTTTCCCGGGAGATGGTACCCGGTGGCAGACAGAGCTGCATAGTGAAAGTGAGGCTTATAGGGGAGCTAAGGGAACCAGTGAGGTGCTCCTAGGTGGCCGGGCCTCTCAGGGCCAGTGTTGCATACATGTCCAGATGTCCAGAGGATGGTGTGGAAACAACTCTTGAGAAGGAATACTTGAGTGGCATTCAAAACTAAGTGTCACTTAGAGCTGTTTAATCATTTCAATTTTAAATGTTAGAAATGATATTGCTTAATAGAACTGACCAGAAACATGTTAGATTGTTATGTTATTTTTGGTCAGTTCCAATATAAATTTAATTATGACATGTGTCAATAATTGATGAGTTGAGTTTGACTTGTCATGTTGCTACATTGTTCAAGAATTGAATAAAACAAATATAAAGGTTTTGATATTCTGTGCTTAGTATTTTCGCACTTATCTCTGTCGTACACTATCAATGGGTTAACTCAGCATTTGGGTGTGCTTGAAACTTGTTCTTGTGAAATTCTTACTCTACTGATAGCAATTTACTGTTTTACTTTCTCCTAACAAAATGCACTTATCGTAAGTCACTTTGGACAAAAGTGTCTGCTAAATGCCCTGAATGTAAAAGTAACCGATCTAAAAAAATTCTGTAGCCATTAGGCTACACGGTGCAATCAACATGTACTTCACATTGATACGTTAAAGCAACAAAAAAAAAAAGTTGTCTACTGCACCTTTAAGTTCTTTAGTTCCTGCACCGCTTTCTCGGTTCCTCGTTTATGTATATCTGCATGAAGTAACGCTTCCGTTCATACCCTGTCTGATCTCTGCGGTTGGGCTCAGTGTGTGTATGTGGAGAACAGTTAAATGTCATCTTTTTTTTTGTGTAAATAGCATAAACGCCGTTGCTTAGACAATTCATGTTGCTGTTGAGGAGCTCAACGTTGACGAATCAGGCCTATATGTGGTCTAAGTATTGTGGGGAGTGATGTGTATAAATTCATATTTTATACAGGTCTAATCAACACAGACGGATCCCGTGTATGGGAGTTCAATAGTTTAAATCGTTCAAAAGTAGGCCTATAAATAGTAAAAGTAAAAATTAAAAATTGTAATAAAAATAAATAAATAAATGTAATAATAATAATTAATAATAATAAAGTACAAAGGAGGAGTTGAGTAGGGAGTTTTGGAATACAAAATAATGATAATAGGAGTTGGGCAGCTAAAGCTGAACACCTATAACATGTCAGTGTGCTATATTTCATTATATTTTACTCTAGCCTGCTATAACGCCTATAATGGCTCCTCATAATAATAATAATAATGGCCATCAAACACCAACATAGCAGCACCAGTCTGCCTTCCTGGGTTTCGCCCAAATCCAATGTGATTCCTAGGCCTACTCCTAATGGCATGCCTTTTTTACAGCAACCGAGTCCGTTTAAAACACCTGATTAAGTATGCATAGGACATTATTAATTTCCAATTAAAAAAATAAAAACAAAAAAAAAAAAGGTTTGTACCTGCAGCTCCGCAGTCGACGCAGTTCCCATTCCCAGGTTGGTCCAAAAGTCGTTCAAGAAGCTCTCCGTTGTTTTCTTCACCCGAAGACATCGTGTCTGGTGTGTGTGTGTGTGTGTGTGTGTGTGTGTTTTGTTGTTGTCGTTGTTGTTGTTCTTGTTGTTGTTTCCACTGCTTTGCTCAGTGCATCGCAAACTCCAATACATCGAAACAAATATTTCGCATTGGAAAGAAAAAAAACCCTCTCACCGCTGGTCTCACCGCTTCATCCACGTCCAGTCTCCATGTCCATGCCAAGACGTTGTAGGCATGGCATTTGTAGGCAGTCCCCCCAGTGTGTTTTTTTTTCTTTTCCAGCTAAAACCTGACGTTTAAATGAATGAATGTAGTGAGGCTTTAAAACAATCGCTTTAATTTCCCCAAGTATAAAAACGATAACCATTTCGTGTATTAAAGGAACGCGGACGGTTGGGGTTTTAGCGCCATCTGGTGCTAGAGAAAGGTGCTATCTGTGTTATTTTTTTCTCTCCTAAATTATAATCGTCTGTAGTTATTCTAGTGACGGAAGTAATTGTCACTTTAAACGTTGCTATCTATTTGCAAGCCTTGGTTAAAAATAACAACAATAAAAAAGTAATCACAGGTTAATCATCATAAGCATCATCATATTTGTAATCAATGTAATCTCAATCACTGACTCTGGTAAATTCAAGGAGCAACAGGATCCGACAGAGCTGCTCTGAAATGTGCAAAGCTTTGGGAGGCCATCATGAAAAACCTTGTGGTAGCTCTACTGCAAGGAGTTAGTCGGACCTTGAGCGGGGAATGGTTGCATCTGTGACCCGGAGGTCTATACCGAGAGCTGCAGCGTGCCAGTAACAGCAACCTGCAGAGTGGCGGTAAAAATGCCACACTATCGCGACGCATACGTTTATTTTCTCTGTGAGGCATACGCAAGAATAACGTGAGGACAAAACAAAAAATCGAATAATAATTTTTAAAAAATATATTGCAAGCACACCAGGCAAGAGGGCACCTTTTGAGTCTCTCAGGGGGAAATGAAAAGGGGCCTCAAGCCCCCACGGACCCATCTGTACACGGGCCTGAATAAATGAATACCGTGGATTGTAGCCACCAAGGAAGGGGCAGCCGTGCGTAATGGAGACTGGTGATAACGCACTTGGAAAGATCCCAGGAGCCATTCATTCACGCACATTTTTTTTCAGATGTTGCACTTTGCTCAATGTATCGCATTGAAATAAGACTTGCTGCCATGTGGTTTGATGTATCGATAGACATGGACACACATATACAGTTGTATAGTTTCACATTAAGGGACAAGCTTTGCAGTATGCACATGTACTTGTTGCGCTTGTTGTGCACTAAGAGAGCCCCCATGTCGCAGGATTTTGTGCTTCACTCAAAAGGGTCCAACTGCAGCCTCCTCAGGCCTGCCTCCCTCCTCCCTCCTCAGGCCTGCCTCCCTCCCTCCTCAGGCCTGCCTCCCTCCTCCCTCCTCAGGCCTGCCTCCCTCCTCCCTCCTCAGGCCTCAGGCCTGCCTTCCTCCCTCCTCAGGCCTGCCTCCCTCCTCCCTCCTCAGGCCTGCCTCCCTCCTCCCTCCTCAGGCCTGCCTCCCTCCCTCCTCCCTCCTCAGGCCTGCCTCCCTCCCTCCTCCCTCCTCAGGCCTGCCTCCCTCCCTCCTCCCTCCTCAGGCCTGCCTCCCTCCCTCCCTCCTCCCTCCTCAGGCCTGCCTCCCTCCTCAGGCCTGCCTCCCTCCTTCCTTCCTCAGGTCTGCCTTCCTCCCTCCTCAGGCCTGCCTCCCTCCCTCCTTCCTTCCTCAGGCCTGCCTCCCTCCTTCCTTCCTCAGGCCTGCCTCCCTCCTTCCTTCCTCAGGCTTGCCTCCCTCCTTCCTTCCTCAGGCCTGCCTCCCTCCCTCCTCAGGCCTGCCTCCCCCCCGCTGGTCGGAGGATGTATTGCATTTTCTTTCAAAAGGACACAGGTCATATTTCACAAAATATAATTATATGAAAATATATTAGAAATCTAATGCTAAATATATAAAGACTATATACTGTAATATATATTGCAAATATTGAAATACATCAATGTTAGTTTTTGAAATAATTGAGGCGCAAAAACAATGAATGCATTCATATCATTAACATATTATTATGAATGAGTGACTTTTCAATCATTCCAAACTATGGGGGATAAGTATGAGCTCTGAAGCTCACATTGATCATAGTCCCTCCAGTTATGTAAAACCTATCAGATTAAAAAGGTGAAAAATTAAAAAAATAAAATAAAATTAAGCCAAACCCATGCTTGAAAAGAGATTTTACAATGACTTATGAAGTAGGGCCTACAGCCCCACCACGTCGCAAGTAACCAAGTAAAGCCCAACGTTCACACTCATCTCAGCGATTACAGCCTAACTATCGGGATTCAAAGTCAGAGACAACACGTGTTCCTACTCAAACGTAAGACCATAAACCCTTATGATGTACACGACTCATTGAAACCGGTTGAAAAAATTATCTCCGCCATAGTGCTTTTTAATGCAGAAACACCGCAGCCCCGCCCACCCACGTTGTATTTGTTTACAGTTTTGCCCTGACCAATATGGCGGACGCGTTGACGTACCGAGCGGCGGGCGGAAGCAGGCGATCCGGCGTCTGTTTTGTTTTTTCCACACTTAAGCGTGCACACACACACACACACACACACACACACACACACACACACACACACACACACACACAACACAATACGTTTACGATTCATATGATTGCTTTATTTCAATAAGCACCAGCTCAATGTGATTTAACAACCAGACCAGTGAAGAGATGTCCTTGGACTCAATTAAAGTATAAAATCCTCTTGACCAAACAACAACAATACGCATTCAAAACGTCAACAAACAACAAATTATTATACCTATATCGTACGCAACCCAAAAAAAAGAAACAATAAATCGGTAATTGAGCGCTTTCACTTTAATTCCCCACAGGCGCTCTCGTCTCGCGCCTCTCGCTCATAGCCAATCACCCGCGCGCCTTCTCATTAGGCCGTTAATTGAGCTCACCTGAGTCTCCCCGGCCGTATAAAGGCGCCGCCGCGGGGTTTGTTGTGCTTTTTTTTTTGTTGGATGCAACGATCCGGACGCATGTGGCCACCAACGGGGGAGCGTCCACGAGGAAACCCGCAGTGAGTACTACTCAATCTTTCAGGTTGAAGACTTGACGAGACGACTGACTGGGCGCGTTGCGGTTTGGTTGAGTTGGTTGGTTTTGGCTTGAAGGTAGATGGTGGGCATGCTAGAGTTTGGAGATTTGTTGCTGTACTCCCTGATTTACACATGCTGGCACACACTGCTCGAAACACTCCCATTTCTTGTCTACTCTTTCCTTTATTTCAACTTTCAATACATTTTTAAGCTGCTGTTGACTGCAGCTCGGTTTGTTATTTTACCTTTTTTTATTTTGATGTGCAATGGCACACGCACTACACAAAACACTCCCATTTCTTGTCTACTCTTTCCTGTTTCAACTTTCAATACATTTTTAAGCTGCTGTTGACTGCAGCTCGGTTTGTTATTTTACCTTTTTTATTTTACTTTTTTATTTTGATGTGCAATGTCACACGCACTACACAAAACACTCCCATTTCTTGTCTACTCTTTCCTGTTTCAACTTTCAATACATTTTTAAGCTGCTGTTGACTGCAGCTCGGTTTGTTATTTTACCTTTTTTATTTTACTTTTTTATTTTGATGTGCAATGTCACACGCACTACACAAAACACTCCCATTTATTGTCTACTCTTTCCTGTTTCAACTTTAAATACATTTTTAAAATGCTGTTGACTGCGGCTCGTTTTGTTGTTTTACCTTTTTTATTATGTGCAATGCCATTTTAATTCTGTGCAATGTGGTTTCATGCATTTGCTTTGCCTTTAGCGGGGTCCTTTTGTTCAGGCCAGTGTAAACTCAGTTTGGTTTGTGGGAAGGCATTTGTTGAATTGGTCTGTTCCGATGCAACTGTGTTGTGAGCTTTGCAGCCGTAGTTTGGTAGATGGTCTGCTCCGACGCAACTGTGTTGTGAGCTTTTCACCCGGTAGATGGTCTGCTCCGACGCAACTGTGTTGTGAGCTTTTCACCCGTAGTTTGGTAGATGGTCTGCTCCGACGCAACTGTGTTGTGAGCTTTTCACCCCTGGTTTGCTTGGTAGGTCGGCATGCTAGAGTTTGGAGATTTGTTGCTGTACTCCCTGATTTACACATGCACTGGCACACACTGCTCAAAACACTCTCCCATTTCTTGTCTAGTCTTTCCTCTGTTTCAACTTTCAATACATTTTTAAGCTGCTGGTGACTGCAGCTCGGTTTGTTATTTTACCTTTTTTATTTTACTTTTTTTATTTTTATGTGCAATGTCACACGCACTACACAAAACACTCCCATTTATTGTCTACTCTTTCCTGTTTCAACGATCCGGACACATGTGGCCACCAACGGGGGAGCGTCCACGAGGGAACCCCGCAGTGAGTACTACTCAATCTTTCAGGTTGAAGACTTGACGAGACGACTGACTGGGCGCGTTGCAGTTTGGTTGAGTCGGTTGGTTTTGGCTTGAAGGTAGATGGTGGGCATGCTAGAGTTTGGAGCTTTGTTGCTGTACTCCCTGATTTACACATGCTGGCACACACTGCTCGAAACACTCCCATTTCTTGTCTAGTCTTTCCTGTTTCAACTTTCAATACATTTTTAAGCTGCTGTTGACTGCAGCTCGGTTTGTTAGTTTACCTTTTTTATTTTACTTTTTTATTTTGATTTGCAATGTCACACGCACTACACAAAACACTCTCCCATTTCCTTTATTTCAACTTTCAATACATTCTTAAGCTGCTGTTGACTGCAGCTCGGTTTGTTATTTTACCTTTTTTTTATTTTGATGTGCAATGGCACACGCACTACACAAAACACTCTCCCATTTCTTGTCTACTCTTTCCTTTATTTCAACTTTCAATACATTTTTAAGCTGCTGTTGACTGCAGCTCGGTTTGTTATTTTACCATTTGTATGTGCAATGTCACACGCACTACACAAAACGCTCTCCCATTTCTTGTCTACTCTTTCCTGTTTCAACTTTCAATACATTTTTAAGCTGCTGTTGACTGCAGCTCGGTTTGTTAGTTTACCTTTTTTATTTTACTTTTTTATTTTGATTTGCAATGTCACACGCACTACACAAAACACTCTCCCATTTCCTTTATTTCAACTTTCAATACATTTTTAAGCTGCTGTTGACTGCAGCTCGGTTTGTTATTTTACCATTTGTATGTGCAATGTCACACGCACTACACAAAACGCTCTCCCATTTCTTGTCTACTCTTTCCTGTTTCAACTTTCAATACATTTTTAAGCTGCTGTTGACTGCAGCTCGGTTTGTTATTTTACTTTTTTATTTTGATGTGCAATGTCACGCACTACACAAAACACTCTCCCATTTCCTTTATTTCAACTTTCAATACATTTTTAAGCTGCTGTTGACCGCAGCTCGGTTTGTTATTTTACTTTTTTATTTTGATGTGCAATGTCACACGCACTACACAAAACACTCCCATTTATTGTCTACTCTTTCCTGTTTCAACTTTCAATACATTTTTAAAATGCTGTTGACTGCGGCTCGTTTTGTTATTTTACCTTTTTTATTATGTGCAATGTCATTTTAATTCTGTGCAATGTGGTTTCATGTATTTGCTTTGTCTTTAGCAGAGTCCTTTTGTTCAGGCCAGTGTAAACTCAGTTTGGTTTGTGGGAAGGCATTTGTTAAATTGGTCTGTTCCGATGCAACTGTGTTGTGAGCTTTGCAGCCGTAGTTTGGTAGATGGTCTGCTCCGACGCAACTGTGTTGTGAGCTTTACACCCCTGGTTTGCTTGGTAGGTCGGCATGCTAGAGTTTGGCGATTTGTTGCTGTACTCCCTGATTTACACATGCACTGGCACACACTACTCAAAACACTCTCCCATTTCTTGTCTAGTCTTTCCTCTGTTTCAACTTTCAATACATTTTTAAGCTGCTGTTGACTGCAGCTCGGTTTGTTATTTTACCTTTTTTATTTTACTTTTTTTATTTTTATGTGCAATGTCACACGCACTACACAAAACACTCCCATTTATTGTCTACTCTTTCCTGTTTCAACGATCCGGACACATGTGGCCACCAACGGGGGAGCGTCCACGAGGGAACCCCGCAGTGAGTACTACTCAATCTTTCAGGTTGAAGACTTGACGAGACGACTGACTCGGCGCGTTGCAGTTTGGTTGAGTCGGTTGGTTTTGGCTTGAAGGTAGATGGTGGGCATGCTAGAGTTTGGAGCTTTGTTGCTGTACTCCCTGATTTACACATGCTGGCACACACTACTCAAAACGCTCTCCCATTTCTTGTCTAGTCTTTCCTCTGTTTCAACTTTCAATACATTTTTAAGCTGCTGTTGACTGCAGCTCGGTTTGTTATTTTACCTTTTTATTTTGATGTGCAATGTCACACGCACTACACAAAACACTCTCCCATTTCCTGTCTAGTCTTTCCTGTATTTCAACTTTCAATACATTTTTAAGCTGCTGTTGACTGCAGCTCGGTTTGTTATTTTACCATTTTTATGTGCAATGTCATTTTAATTCTGTGCAATGTGGTTTCATGTATTTGCTTTGCCTTTAGCAGGATCCTTTTGTTCAGGCCAGTGTAAACTCAGTTTGGTTTGTGGGAAGGCATTTGTTGAATTGGTCTGTTCCGATGCAACTGTGTTGTGAGCTTTACACCCGTAGTTTGGTAGATGGTCTGCTCCGACGCAACTGTGTTGTGAGCTTTACACCCGTAATTTGGTAGATGGTCTGCTCCGACGCAACTGTGTGGTGAGCTTTACACGCGTAGTTTGGTAGATGGTCTGCTCCGACGCAACTGTGTGGTGAGCTTTACACTCGTAGTTTGGTAGATGGTCTGCTCCGACGCAACTGTGTGGTGAGCTTTACACCCGTAGTTTGGTAGATGGTCTGCTCCGACGCAACTGTGTGGTGAGCTTTACACCCGTAGTTTGGTAGATGGTCTGCTCCGACGCAACCGTGTGGTGAGCTTTACACCCATAGTTTGGTAGATGGTCTGCTCCGACGCAACTGTGGTGAGCTTTACACCCATAGTTTGGTAGATGGTCTGCTCCGACGCAACTGTGTTGTGAGATCTTCAGCCGTAGTTTAGTAGATGGTCTGCTACAATGCAACTTGTGAGCTTTAAACCCGTAGTTCCAGCGCAACTGAACTTTGTATTTGAATAATATTGTTAAATACACTTTTTAGAATTCACTTTGGCAACCCTACAACATATTCACTGGCAACGTCAGCTGCTTTAGTACAACCAATTTGACGAATTTTATATTTCAACATTATTTACGAATTTTGTCAATGGTCCACTTGGGAGATTTGTACGGACATCATGCTACCCTTCATATTGGTGAGTTAAGGAATTTAAGATTTCTAAATGCTTGCCTTTAAACAGTGGGTCATGTACTAAAAGGTTTTTTTTTGTTCAGGGGCAGTTTTAATTCCAAGAAGTGCTCTACAGAGTTCGTCAAATCCAGGACTGGCGCTGGGAGCTATAGGTAGAAGGAGCCCAGGAGCGGTCAAGTCCAACAGAGGTGGGGGTGAGACACTGAAATGCTAATCTTTGAATTTCTTTCTTGGCTTGGTTTAAAATTGTTAAGAATGAATCCTTTGACACAAGCAGCAGCAACTCCTACACATCAACAACAACAAAAAATCGCATTCACTCAGATGTTTAAAAAAAAAAGCTGTACCGTTGAAATATAATAATTATGTATACATAATAAACGGGGAGAAAAATAAATGTCCTGTGTGCAAATAGAGCGAGTGTTGATTTTCAGAATTGATTGAGGCGACGCGGGTGGCGGTCTTCTGGAGGTACTTGTGGTGACAGTGATCAGCCCCGCCCCTCATCTATTCAGAGAAGGTAAATAAGCTGCCCAACCTCTACTTGCTTCTTAACCCTCTGGGGTCAAACGGCAGGATTATGATACATTTGTGATTTATTTACATTAATAGCTAAACAAGTTGTTTTTTTTGGATCATACACACTTGACGGAAACCTTGTAATCCACACTTCCCAATGTGGCTACTGCCAAATAATGTATTTTTTAATTACGTGAATTAGATAAAACTTTTCACACTAGAATTGGAGCGCTGTTGTACCTGCCCACCCATTCAGAGACTATTCACATATTTATGATGACACTTTCAGTTTTGGTTTTGATCTTTCTGCGAGGCGTGGTGGAAATGCCCACAAACGTGCATTCAAAATCACTGAGTCGCTTGGTGACTAAATGGTGATGTTCTCTAAACCCCAGGACAGCAGCCAGGAGCAGTGGATGGACCAAAGTCCTGCCGTATAGCGGCTTCAAGACCACAATGTGGACCAGGTAAGATGCTGAACTTAGAATTTGAATTAGTTCTGCTTAATTTTGGTTGGCAAGTTACTTTGACACCAGTGACTCATCTAAAACAACCCATCCACTCTGGATCAATAGTTTCTTTATTTTCTTTCAGGTGTAGATGGAGGAAGAGATGGGTGTGCAGCAGATGAGTGGCCATGGTGCAGAGAACCAGGTGAGCTGTGGTAAATATTTACTTTGCTTTATTAAATGGACCAAATATATCAAACAGCAAGGTCTGAAGACTAGACTTTTCTGGGAACAGCTCAACTGACTAGTGTTTTTTGTTATAGCAAGTATTCATTTAGATGCAGTAACTCAAATGCTCCACCACATGCTTTTAATATTTGTTAGATCCAGTGCTTGCATTTTTATTTGGTTGCTGTAATGATTTAATGCTTTGATTGTTCTCGGCCTCACCTGTAAGTCTATATAAAATCATTTGCTAAATTACCAAATGTAATGGCCTATGTTGAACCCCAAATGGTGCCGTTACTGCATTTACTTCACACATTTGTTTTTTCAAAATGTCTTCTAAATGCTCCAGCACAATGTGAAACTGACTTTACTTTTGGCAATTTACTACGTTTTGGGGGAGTATGTTTTCGAACCCCAAAGTTTTGATTTGTCCATTTTATTTCTGTATACCATGTCTGTGATCCCAGCTATTGTACTTATAACACACTTAACTGGGCACCCTCGTTTTAAGGGAACGACTAAAGGGACACGGTTGGAAACAAACCCTCTAAACTTAACCCTCTAAACTTAACCATCTAACCTAATGCCTTCACCCTCGAAACTTAACCATCTAACCTAATGCCAAACCCTCGAAACTTAACCCTCTGAACTTAACCATCTAACCTAATGCCTAAACCCTCTAAACTTAACCATCTAACCTAAAAAACCTCTAAAATACCAACCTTAAACATCTCTAAAATGCCAAAAATCTCTAACCTAATACCTCAACTTAAAAATCTTTAACATAGTACCTAATCTAACAACAAATACCTAAACTTAATCATAACTCATCATATACCTAAACACTGCTAAACTTTACCATTTCAAAACTTAACTTAGCAATGATAGCTAAACCAAACGTGTTCCTTGGTCTCTCCCCTCTTTTTCTTTAAAGGTTTCTCTTTTTCCCCATTGGGGGTTTTTGAGTTTTAATCCTCGAGGGCTTGAAGCGCTTCACATGATATTTAACACTTGTTGTACGATAAATAAACATGCTTGATTTTTACAGTTGTTGGATTTTATTATGTGGAATTGGGCTCAGTGGACTGTCGGTCTTAAGACTGTAATGACAAGGCTGCATGCTATGTAAATGTATACTTGCCTGTTTAGCCCCATGGCCATGATATTTACATTGCATAACTTTAACCATGTGCCTAGTATAGCATCTTGCCAAAGGACTACAGTTGAAAATTAGCCTGCTGGCTAACACTGGCACATTTACAGAAACAGGGTATCTGCAGGTTTCAGCAAGTCAAATTGAAGACTTTTTAAGACCTTTTTAATACCACCTTGAATGAAATTTAAGACCTAAAACACGTGATGGTGTTTTATCCCGCTGTATTACAACCCAAGCATAGCATGTGTCACTCAATGAGACTCATTCAAGTTGACTTTTTGTCTGTTTATTAACTGTTTATTAACGTTCAGTAACGATAACGGGGTTGTAACGATGGAAACAGTAATTAGCTAGATTACCCCGTTACTGAAAAAATAACGGCGTTACCTATCTCCGACCCAATATCGTACGTGCACGTCGAGTTGCTTAATTTTAGTGGCGTGGTTCAAAGTCTCATCGAACATTAAAACAAAATCAGACTTGTTGACGCTGCAGATTAGCTCGCTTCTGATGAAAGGCGCTAGTCCAAAGCGAGTTATATAGGCCGTCTTGTCCTTTCCAGATGTAAACGTGCTCGCGATTTGAGAGTCAGGGAACATCAAACTGAAGAGATCTCCTATCCCCTCATTGGAGTTGTAAGACTGGTGCTTGACCACTGTGTTAAAAATCCACAAAGCCTCTGCTTTCATTGTTGGTGTCACACCAAATGCTACTCTCAGTAGGTCAGTGCTAGTAGCAGCGCGGACCGTTGTCTGCGGCGGTGGCGCCGGGGTGGAGATGCAAAACTGCGAAATGGCTGGGGTCTCTGTGTGGCTCCTGGCAGCGGTTTTGTGTTTTTGACACTGCATGTGGCTGACGACAGCCTTAATCCCCATGGTGCCGAGCTTGAATTTACTTTTACACAGAATGCATCTGGCCTCTTCTGGGTTGGCAACAGACGCTTGCCAACTTCGGAAACGGACGTCTTCCAGCCAACTGTCCTTGAATTTGCACTTACCCATTGTTGCAGACTAGCTAGCAAGCATGCTGATAACCGTTTATGCAGCTAGCAAGAAAGAAGTCTCTCTACATGGCCTTCCCGAAAAGTCCTGCGAGAAAAATAAATAAATAAATCGTCCTGCCCTGACACATTTAAGACCTTGAGTTACAGTATTTAAGACCAGCATATGACATTTTTAACGAATCTAAGACTTTTTAAGGCCTTAAATTTAGAAACATGAATTTAAGACTTTTTAAGGATGCGCAGACACCCTGAGAAATGTTGATTAATGTGCACTGTCCTTTAAATAAATAAATGAAATTAAATGAAACATTGTTTTGTAAGTGAAGTCTATGCTATCCATTGAAGTATAATAAACTTGGGTGCAGGTTGGCACCCCAGGTAATTAATGTGTGTGTGTGTGTGGGGGGGGGGGGGGGGGGGGGGGGGGGGAAGTATTAAACAAATTGATGTACAATATTTTCCTTTTTAATTAGATGTACTGATTGGTCAGAAATGACCAATTAATGTGGTGAAGTGATTGCCACTGCTCTCTCAAACTTGGTTTTTCCAGCCACCATTTAGTGGTGTACTTGCAAATAACAGCCAGAAGGAATATCCAAACAGTTTGTCTTGTCATTGTATAGCTAATTAAAACAAGATATTCAGATAAAGTCATGGAAAGACCAACTGAACACCAGGTCACTTAACCGTAGTTACTGACTGGGGCGAATTACGATCGCTTTTGAGAATTTTGGGCATAAGATTAAATTATTTGATATGATTAATGACCAACATGCTATGGGAAAATGCGAGGGGAAACGCTATCCACGCAGACTCGCCCTGTGGCTCCTGGCTAACCCTGCTTACCTTGTTCCCGCCCTTCATTGCTGAAGGTCATTTTCCCTAGATACTCTTCTTCCTCCTCCTCTCTGATTGGCTGGGATGTCCTGGAAGACTTCTGGAATGATCTCCTGGATGAGCCTAGTGCTCCGGGACAAAAGTGACATGTACTTTAGAAGAACATATAGAGGATGAGATTTGCATTGGCTCTGAGGATTAACAACGAACCATGAAAGATGAGCCATGATGTCAGTGTTGAATCCTAGCCAGAGCCAAGTAAGAATGAGGGTGACTACTTGCTAGGACTGCAGGTTGAAAATGGGGATAAAGAACGGGGCTATATGCTAAATTCAAATCAATAACTTTGATTAACTCAATTGTTAAAATACCTTGTTATGAAAATAACCTCATCCTAACCAAAGAACTCCACGTGATGTATTTTTAATTACTAGAAACACATTTTAATTAAATTGACGCTTTTTTTTAATTACTAGTAACAATCGGTACAAATTAGACAAAGTATCTTGCCAAATAAACTGTGGTAGCACTCTGAAAATTAGGCTATTACTAGTTCAGTCCTTAGACCCATCCATGCACACACACACGCACACACACACACAATCTTGACACATACACTCACCCATCCACACTAACACACACACATCCTGACACACACACATCCTGACACACACATACACTCACCCATCCACACCAACACACACATCCTGACACACGCATACACTCACCCATCCACACCAACACACACACACACACACACGCACACCTATCTGGACACACACACACACACGTGCCTATCAGGACACAGTCACACACACGTGCACACACACACACACACGTGCCTATCAGGACACACACACACACACTGTGCCACCGTCTACCTGTAGGCTCCCCGGCCTCCTCTCACCCTGACAGGCTGAATGTCCTCGGTGGACGAGCCCCCGTTAGCCTAACACCCCGCTGTCCCTCTCCAAGGAGCTCTAGGAGATCAGATCAATCACTTAATCAATGAAGAGTGTGACCAGCCCAAGACACCACAGCACATCAAAACCACATACAACACAACACATACAACAAAACACACAACACAACACCATCCTATGTAGTGTTTTACTTAGTCCTGTCTGTCCTGCTATGTCTTCTTATGCTATGTCTTCTTGTCCTATCCTTTTATCATAACCAGTCCTGTCACACATAACAAACCCAAACAAACCCCCCCCTCCCACCCCCTCTCTCTCTCCCCCTCCCCTCCCGGATGCGGTATTTTCCCCCAGGACTAGGGGATGGTAACGCCTTTCTCGCCTCTGATTGGCTAGAAGGGCTCTCGCCAGATTAGTTATTTGATTTGGCCGTGAATCTCACATCTCACGTTCATGGCAGGCTGTCGGCTGGTCTGTTTTGATCGTCTTTACAACAGAACAAAAGAAGTCGATCCAACAGTACTAGGTTTAGGGTTAGTAACCTAACTCGAACTCTAACCCAACCCCTAACCCTAACTCTAACCTAACCCTCTCTACCCAACCCTAGAGCCAGCTCTGCCTAACCCCAAATCAAATAACCAATCGGGCGAGAGCACTTCTAGCCAATCAGAGGGAAAAAGGCGGTACCTTCCCCTACCACCCTGGGAGAAAAAAAAAACCGTATATATATATATATATATCCCCTCCCGGATATGTCTTTTTCTTTGGCGTCAACCCCCACCGACACCAAACTGTCGCGTGGTGATGACGCGCCCGGAAACCTAACCGCAGTGTAACGATCAGCAGCTATTTTTTTTGTGTGGGTTTATGTCGCGGGTTCGCCGGTTTTAAACGGTCCGTCGCGGATGCTGTGAAGGAGGTCGACCGGGTCAGCACCGTCTGAGGGGGGGGGGTCCCACCAGGTATGAGCTATGAGCAATGATACCAATACTGGCTGCCCACATATCTTTACCACAAACCACCTCCCAGGTAGCCCATAGTCGCTAGTTTACGGAGACATTATTATTAATATTATTATTTTAAGTATTATTGTTATTGTTATTATTTAAAGTGCCACAGCAAGGCAAACGGGGCAACCGGATATGTATTGTGTACAATAATACAGTGTCGTTCCCAGGTGTCGTTTTGCCTTTAGAAAAAAGGGTCGCTAGTACCTTATGGCACGCAATACAATACTATGATCAAATACGACGTTATACGTGTTAATTAAAACGGAAAACAAAAAGTGTGTTTTTAAGACACGGTTAAAACAACGTAACGTCGGTTTAAGCTGTGGCGGTGTGCAGGTAAAACGACCGACGAAGTCCTTAGAGGTCCTACCTCCATGTCTTGAATCACATGTGTAACTGCGGTGGTTACACAGCGATGCCATGGTTCAAGACATGGAGATCCTAGTGAAACCCTCTGGTTTCTGTCTCCCCACGACTGATGTCAACAAATACGGTTCTTTCAGGTTCAGGGTCTCATCCAAGCAGCCCCCCCCCCCCTTAGGACAGGTATCTAGCGGCATCCACTAAGTATCTTCTCTGCCCATCCAGGAGCATTTCCATCCACGAAGAATTGCAGACTGGCCGAACGAGCCGCCTTCACCCACATGGCCCGGTACAAAAGGCAACCCTACCCACTTGCTGTAGCCGAAGCGGTACACAGCCGCCATTGCCTGGCTTTGCGGTTGAATACGATCGGGCGAATGACTGTGGATGTTTGACCCCTGAGTGCCATTCCTTTCCATCCGTGGGTAGCTTGCCGCAGACAGCCTCCGGAAAGAGACTATGGGCAGGCTGGACGATGCTGCCAAGGTGAAAGTGGTGGAGTTGCGGAAAGCCGGCCTGAGTTTCCGTAAGATAAAGGCGGTGCTGGAGCTGGAGAACATTAAAGTGTCCGCACAGGCCATCTATTTGTACCTGAGGGAGTTCCAGGGTCGGCCCCCTGGGAGAGCAAGGGCAGAGGAGGCTGGAAGCAGCTTGGCCACGCCGCAAGGACCAACCAGGACCGCCGGCCGGCCCGAACCTTGGAATAATGCTCAACTGCAGAACCTACTCCGAGAGGCGTCCCATCAGGCGAACTGTATCGTAGCGTTGGAGTTTGCCAAGAAAGCCGCCGCGAGTTCAGAGGCAAGACCAAATTCATCCGGGTCAGGTGACGCCCGAGGAGGGGGCAGACCTGAACAGCACGACGAGGGAAACAATGAAAAGGCTGATATCCAGATCGTTAGCGTCACCTCCTTAGCCCAGAACAGCCAGCAGAGGCAGCTGCAGTCCTCTATGGCGAGGACGGTATCGGGGCCACCCTCCACGACCGTGGCAGCATCACTGGCCTCGTTGCGAAGAAGAGTCACACCGTCTCCAGCGACCAACCCCATCTTGGCAGCCCGTAAAAGACTCCTGGATAAAGCCTTGTCACACAGGGCAAAGGTGACTGCTGCAAAACTATTCTCTTATTGTACTTTTTTTGTAAAGCAATAACTCATTGAATAGTGTGTGTGTGTGTGTGTTGTAATTGTTAATTGCATGTCGTTATCATCAGCAGTCATTCCAACAGATGGGACCGCCGTTGCGTAGATGCCAGCCCGGCATCACAGGGGAGGAGTTGAGACGTGTGATGGCCAGAGGTCATGAAAAGTATAACTTGACCGATGATAATGTAAGATTTTTTAATGTACACATGCGTTACGCCGGTGATACCCAACTGGGGGTATGCGTAAGTGAGCAGGTTCTAGGGAACTGGAACCTTGCATATTATTTTATACATGCATGACACATTTTGTTTTGTCATTGTCTTTATAGTGATTAGGATCAAAAAGTAAACCACAAACATTCATCTTTGGTGTATTTAACACACTAACCAGCCCAATTAATTTTTCATTGCACCAGCCGCATGTACCCGATGCGATTCCGACCCACCGATGTAAACTATTATCGCCACTTGTTGTGTGTGAAAATATTGAGTGTGTGAAAGCTAGTTTGTGATCGATTAATGGTTAAAACGTCTGGCTGCTACTACTCCAAGTTGTAGCGATCAGTACCTATTTGAACTTGGCTTAAATCGGTTAAAGAAACAAAGCCTGAAAAAAGAAACAGCCTGCCCTGAACACCAACAATTTCACAATCAGTAGGACCTTTCTCTAACAATTCCATGAAGCCTGGCCAGTTACAGCTATGACTATAACTATGCCTTGCTGCCATGTTTATAAAACCCTGAGTGAGAGTGCGAGTGTGAGACCCTATTTGGGCGTTTGCATTTTATTTTGTTATGATGGTTGTTCCTGATCCATGAAGTTAAGACCAGAAACGGAACGTTCCTCTAATTTGAACTGCAATATTAATGATAACAGTATAATATTAGTTTGAAGGAAAACATTTCTGGTATGTCCAATATGCAGGGGGAAAAAATCATGTCATGCATTTTCAGTAAGATCACAAGCTTTTTCTTCTGAGGTGGATAAGGGACCCTTAGCCCAATACTTGAGTTGAGGTCTACTTGTGAGGCTTCTTTGGGGAGAGGCGAGTGTGGCTACACAACATTATTTGTTTGTCAGTCATGCTTGTGTTATTGTAATACCTAATTAAGGCCTGGAATGCGTTGCTTTTAACCTGCCACATTTTTGTTTCCTGTGTGGTGCAGACTGTTATGACAGGGCATCCTGGAGGAGCCAATGACCCAAGACGTGTTGTCACACAACGGCCGGCCCCGTCAGTCCGTTCCCCTCAACCGCCACCACCACCAAGAGTTGGTGTTCGACTTCCTGACCGGGCACCAGCACCTCTGACGTCCTCGGCTCCCAGGACACCCCTCATTCGTCTCCAGGCCCCCGGAGGTCAGGGTACTGCCCGACGAGATGGGAATGTCAGCCCCCAGCAGAAGGAGGCAGCGACCAGAAGTCTGGGTGTTGGAGGTGGCGGCCTGCAGGATCAGGTCCAGCTTCTGGCCACAGAGGTCCGCGGCCTTGGCGTGGCTGTGAAGATGTTGGTGGAGCAGCAGAGTCGGCTGGAGAGGGAGCAGATCCAACAGACCCGAGTCCAGAAGCAGATCCTCGGCGCCCTCCAGGGCCTAGCTTCTAGACTTGGCCCATGCAGGAGTGTTCAACAGCAGCCTGACAAAACCCCAACGCCACCTTCTGTACCTACGGCCTCTGCAGCTGCTTCATTCAGTGAAGACACTTTCACGTACAGCCAGGGTACATACACGCCATGCAGCCAAGCCCAGGCCACCTACAACTCCATTGATGATTTGGAGATTGTGGAGGCCTTTAAACTGCCAGAACTCAGGAGCACAAGCATCAATGGGTTTCCTCCTTGTAGCAATGCAGAGCCTTTATCACATTCATACACTCAAGCGCAACCATATACCACCGCGTACACGCAGCAACACAGTCAAACGGCAATGCCTTGCTACACACAGTCCTTGGTTCAAACGTACCCCCATTCGAATGCTCAGCCATTCAGAGGCCTAGATGGTAAGGTTTCTGAATTCCCCAGCAGTTGTTTAGAAGGGTCACTACGGGACTGCAATATTCCCCCTGAGCTGGTGATCAACTCTAACCACTCTTCCATTGACAACCAACTCAATATTATTAAAGTGGAAGATACTTAGGTTTTGTTAAGCTGGCAGAACAGTGACTTCATACCTTATTTTTTTATAAATCACCTACAAAATGCTTTTTTAGCCATTTAGACGACTGAAGGGATATAATCCCATCACTTGAAAGTACAAACAGGATGTATTTCTCATTCTCAATCATGCATTTCAATGGAAATCATAGATTATCAGTCTGAACGTCCGATTTCACATATACTTATGTCTGTGTTTTTAAAAGTCACAAAGGGCTTGGATGTCTTTGACTGTACTGATTGCATTTGTTTTCACTGGGAAATGTTTTGAGTAATTTGTTAGATTTGACATTGAATTATTAAAAGTGGCAATTACGAAGATTTTCATGTAAGTAAATGTCAGTTAAGTCACTATCTATCGCCAAATGAGCTAACACAATGGTGATTGAGCCTATGGCGCACCGATGAAAGCCCTTGCATGTGTTATGAATGTAACAAACTGGGTGTCGGTGGCAACTTTATTGCAAAAAATAACAAGAAGCGCACAGGTAATGACATGTTTGCCATCACCAAGCAATGGCAGTTCGGCCAGAGAGGATAGACGGAGTTTTGTGTTAGAAGCGGTGGACTGTTTTTTTTCCTCCAGGCCAACTGCTACCTGACTGATGTCCCACAGACGACACTGTGTGGATCTCCAAAAACACACCTGCCGTTGCCACTTCTCGCCCAAGAGAACAAAACGAAAATCTTTGAGATTGCCACTTTTACCATTTACAGACCAAACAACAATGTGTAATAGGAGCCACCATGTCTATGTTTTTAAATAAGATTGTGCTTTATCCGTAGTGAGTAGCACCAAAGGGGAAAAAAAGGAATATCTCCGATGCTTATGTTGTTAGCTTTTCATGGTAGACATTTCAAATAATGATTTATTTCTATATGGAGATTAACTGTATTCATTATACTAATTTTTGTACTTTTGTATGCATTAATATAATATAAATGCATTTCCTCGTATGTGTTTGTGTAATTAATGCATCTATTTTTTATTCAGATGCAGTTTACTTTATGAGGTTTAGACAACTAAATACCCTCGGTGAGTATATTAAACCGGTACCATACAGCTGATAAGCTGAAGGAAAGCAGGAGCTTATGGTTAAAACACGTTATCATTAATGTGAAGTGAATAAGGCATGACAATGACAAAAATGAATGAAATCAATGAAAGCTCCTTGGTCGGAAAATGTATGTTTCACTGCAGCCACCCCCTTTTTCCAATGAGTTTGAAATGAGTCATAAGTCCAAGAATTCCATGAATCTTTAATATTGTGACCTATACTTAGCAATACATCCACTAATTAGTTTTGTTTGTGTGTCCACTAGAACCTCAATTAGGTACCATACACCTGCAATTGAAGTTGCTAATGTATGACATTAATAAATGACCTATTGGGTAGAAAACCACACAAGTAATTCAGAAACAATACACGTTGAAATGTTCCACAATCTCGACAACATTCACAATATGTTGGTCATTTAAAAAAATTGCAATAAAGGTATGTTTTGCATTTGCTGACATGGTAGCTTGCAATCACTGTTTTTTTTTGTTTTTTTAGGTGTAGTTTTGGTTTGGTTAACAATTCAATATAATTCAATAATGGTTGAATCGCTGTTCAAAAGCTTGTCAATGCAACGTAATGGGACAAAAGTGGCAACAGTTCTCTAATTCAGATGCAGCAGATGGGCACACACCTGATTGAGTGTTGGGGTTAGAATGAAGCCCACTACTGGGGTCAGATCCAGTTCATCCTCTGTCCCCCCAGGTGGAGGAGTGAAACTGAAGTGTTGAAGGAGAGAGGTGATGAAGAGGTACTTCCTGGCCAGACCCTCCCCAATGCATGACCTTTGACCTGAAAGATCAAGGAAATTCACCTTCATCTTGATGAACAGATGCCAGTGTTGAAATGACTGGTGTACCCTTAAGATAACATAGGTAAGTATATGTGATTAGTGTATTACATAAGTAGTGTTCTGTGATTATCTTATCTTGCCTACGACCGAATCACAGCCGTGCTGATATTCAGTATAACAGCACTCCCTCTTGTGTGATATTGCTTAATTAGTGTTTGCCTTCAACTAAGCAATCCGTTGTTCTGATGGATGAGTGAGTACGAATGTTAACAGACATTTTATATGAAGCTGTGTGAGAAGGAAGACGGAGAAGGAAGAGGAGGACCTCTGGAAAGAGGAAGAGCAGCCTGCACTGATGCACCTCCATTGATGGCTGAATTAGTGAATTAATGCAACATTTAAATGGATATGAAATAAGTTATGATTCCTGTAATAACTTACGGGAGACTTCTTGCCGAACATGGGGGAGTTTATTTGTTTCTGACGAACACAGGGTATATCTCAATCACGCCATCTCGGATAGTACACAGGACTTCACTCTTGTTCTACCCATCTATTGAATTCCCCAAACAGGTCACAACTTTCGCATTTCGCCCCTAGTGGACATGAGGATATATATATATATATATATATATATATATATATATATATATATATATATATATCTCCATTCTTCACAGTTACTACATCCCTCCCCCCTTAAGCATGTTCTACACATCTCACAGGAACACGAGAACTGTTATTTATTTATTTTTTCTTTTAGTGCTTTTAAGTACGAACCAACACTATTAATAAGTCTCTCTTAGTTCAACCGAAAGTC
The DNA here is from genome assembly GCA_030340625.1 of Merluccius polli. Lineage (NCBI taxonomy): Eukaryota > Metazoa > Chordata > Actinopteri > Gadiformes > Merlucciidae > Merluccius > Merluccius polli. Next base: position 84,151 of record JAOPHQ010005995.1, read on the forward strand.
TTCAAGGTAACTGGGCAACCTAGTTTCCCTTTTTGACTGTCTCCTCACTGGAGTGGCATTTGTTACAGTTCTTTGTTCAGTCTCTGAGCTACCTACAGCTTCAATAGCTGCTGGCTCTTCCAATTTGTTACCACTGAGTACCACCTCCTCTGCTTCCAGCCATGCTTCATTTTTTTCGTCAGCCTGACTCAGCTGAGTAGAGGCAGCCTGTTGGTTGCTGTTGCATTTTTCTGGTCTCTGGTGATGAGTGTGAATCTGGTCCACATGTCTCCTCACTACTCTCCCATCACCCAGCATCACTTTGAATGACACTGGTCCAGTCACCGACTCAATAATACCCGGGATCCACTTGGGCCCTAAACTGAAGTTCTGGGTCAGCACTGAGTCTCCTGTTTTGAACCAGCGTCCTTTTTGTTGTGATCTTTTATCTGTCTTTCTTGTTTTTCCTTCACCTTCCTGCTTAAGCCTGGGTGGATTGACTCCAGTGTGCAACGTAGCTTCCTCCCGAGAAGCAGCTCTGCTGGGGACAGACCTGTTGTAGTGTGAGGAGTCACTCTGTAGCTAAATAACACTCTGGCTACCTTAGCTGTCAGTGTACCCTCTGGACATTTCTTCATCATTCTCTTGAATGTTTGTACCCCTCTCTCTGCTAACCCGTTACTGGCAGCATGGTAGGGTGCAGAGGTCACATGAGGGATACCATTTTTTTTAAAGAAGTCTTTGAACTCTGTGCTGGTGAAACAAGTGCCATTATCAGACACCAAAAACTCCGGCAGTCCATGGTTACTGAAACTGGTACGCAGGCACTCAATTGTGGTGGCTGAAGTGGCAGAGTTCACTGGACACACGTCCATCCATTTTGAATGTGCATCGACGAGCACAAAAAACATTTTGTCCATAAACGGTCCAGCATAATCCACATGGATACGGCTCCAAGGTTTGTCAGGCCAATCCCAGGGGTGTAATGGAGCTGGTGCAGGAATGTTGCGGTGCTCTTGACATGTTGTACAGCCCTTTACGGTATCCTCCACCTCTTTGTCCACATAACTCCTAGCCAGTGCCTTCATTCTGGACACTCCTGGGTGGCACTGATGAAGCTGTCTCATCACATCTCTTTGACCTGGAATTGGCACAATCACTCTCGAGCCCCATAATAACACACACCCATTCTGGATACTGAGTTCATGTTTCCTCACCTCATAGGGGGCCAACTCCTCCCCTTTCAGTTTTGATGACCAGCCATTGCGTACCATCTCTCGCACCCTGGAGAGTACTGGATCTTCGTCTGTCCATGCTTCCACTTGATCAGCTGTCACCAGCGTGACGTCGGAGCTCTCCAGCATGAGAACTCTTTCTTCCAGCCTCTCCACTTCCACTTGTTCTGGTAAAGGAAGGCGGCTCAAGGCATCCGCATTGCAGTGATACTTCCCTTCTTTATACACTATTGTGTATTCGTAGGCTGTCAAGGTTTCCGCCCACCTTTGGATTCTGGGTGAGGCCATCTGTGGTACGGCTCGCATCTCACTGAAAAGTGACAACAAGGGCTTGTGATCTGTCACTATAGTGAATGTCTGCCCATAAATGTACTTGTGGAAACGTTTTATTCCAAACATCACTCCAAGTCCTTCCTTATCCAGTTGTGAATAATTCTTCTCAGCTGCGTTTAATGTTCGTGAAGTGAATCCTATGGGTCTCTCAGTTCCATCTGGCATGTGATGTGACAACACGGCACCTACTCCATACGGTGATGCGTCACATGACAGCACAATGTCCTTCTCTGGGTCATAATGCACAAGCACTTCAGCGGACTGCATCTTTTCTTTTGATTTTTCAAAAGCAACTTGTTGTGCCTATCCCCACTGCCACTTTGTGTCTTTTTGTAGCAGTTTGTGCCAGTGGCGTAACTATCGACGGTGCAACCGGTGCACTGCACCGGGGCCCAGACGCCGGGGGGGGGCCCATGAAGGAAGAAAAAAATAATAATAATAATCACCCCCCCCCCCCCCCCCCCCCCCCCCTGTCAACAATCGCACAGCCCCCCCAGTCAACAACCGCGGGGGCACAAAAAAAAAAATGAGGTCCTATGTCCAAAATTCTGAACAACCCCTTTAACAAGCACTGCCCTTGTAAGAGTGAAAGATAACATGCCCTTATAATTTACATGACGCTATTAATAAAGGGAAGAGGCCACCAGGTGCATCCTGGGAACAAGACAGACGAGGAGGTTTGATGCTTCTCTGAAAGTGAAACTATCATTTGCATTCTGTTTCTATACTTTTATGTTCACATCTAGTATATAAAATTAAAGATATTAAAGGTTAACGACACATTCATTCAATGAACATGTTGTAGAATGAAGATAGCAATATAAATAAGTGACTTATTGCTTCATCCATTAGATGTACATTTTTAAGGCTGTTTAAATGCTGGCAGTATGTTTGTAGATAGATTATATAGGCTATAGTTTATATCATGTACCTATTATGTGAGGATTTTATATTATACATCTTTTTTTCTGAAAAATTGATACCTGCAGTGATTGGTACAAACACCAGCAGATAGCAGCTGTTCTCAGCCTTTGGGCTTTAGAAAAGCTAAACTGTTTTCAATCTGTGAACGTCACGTTTATTTCCACATCATAACAGTCTATGTAATCCTTAATCAAGTCAAGGAGACAAAACAAATACTTGTTCAGATGAGCTGAATGGTGAGAGACAACACATGTATGATTGCAATGATTTTTATTGAGTCAACTTTGCCAAACACAACTTACAGAAAGGTTCATAGAAAGGTGATGTAGGCCTACGCACGCAAACCCTATTGAACCCAATGGCATTTTTCTCACTAAATCTTCTAGTGCACAAGCAGCAAGCCATGAAGACGTCAATGTGGTTTGTGACACTTATTCTACAGCGTTACATTCAGACATCCTAATAGTTTTCTCAAAGGTGCCTGAGCCCACGGCCACTTTACATGTGTAGGTCCTGTCCTCGCTGAAGTCACATGCTTTAAGGGACAGATAGCTGCTGATTTGGAAAGTCTCGTCGAGTTGCTGAACTGCGGTGCTGGTCGTTGTCCCGTCGGTGACCGGACTCCCGTTTACCAGCCAGCTAACCTCTGCGAAGCCGATAGACATCTGCCGTGCCAGACAGACCAGAGCGGCCTGGCTGGACGAGAGCGGATTGGTGGAAGGACGGTAGACTGTCAGGGAAGGAGGAGGGAGGCTGGAGCCTACAACATGAAACATGATGACACCAACATGAAGCTCATATTCAACAATGCACACATTTACATTTTGACGCAAGAATATAGCTTAAAGGAATATTTTGATTTTTTTTGGCATGCATATTTAATTGTGCACTTTTATCTTTCACCAGAAAGAGAATTGTATTTAGATGTAATACGTTAAACATACATAAGCCTATCAATAAAATACATAGGTTACATGAGTACAAAATATATAAAAATCACAAATAGTTGAAATGATTGTTATTCATTTATTTCTTTGGATTTATTCCTAAGGACTGAAAGACCGTCTTCTGGAGAAGGGATACTTTATCCTATGCATTAATTACAAAATGAAATAACATTCAACAGAAGTGAATAACTATTGCAACGTTATTTCTAATTATTGATATAATTGTAAAAAAAATAGTAGTTAATTGTGTAATAACTGAAAGTTGCATGTTTAGATTGGTAGAATAGTCAACTTTAAATAAAATACAATAAAATACAGAATACAGTCGCCTACTTTAAGAGATACAAATTTTAAAAGAGAATACTGAATAAAATATTATTTTTGCACTACTGGTTTTTATTAAACGTGAAAGCCAAACTGAATTAGACTTCAGCCTCCATTAATACAAAAATTGAACTTTTTTTGAAAATAAAAAAAATAAATAATTTTGGATAACTTCATACATGTGATCCAATGTAATACAAAAAGACACATCTACAATGTTGAATAAGAAAGCGTTGAATCAATACTTACCAGTTACAATCACCTTGGTGCCTCCTCCGAATACCACAGTGATTCAGTTTGTATACATGGCCGTACAAAAACCTCCTGACTTGATGAGGACAGTGAAGCCACACTCTTTGTGATGACTTTCCAAGGAAAGGCAGGCAGTAACCAAGGTTTAATCCAGTGAAATCCAAGTGAGAGTCAGTCCTTGTGATTTGGTAAGTTATGACTGGTAGTCCAATTCCAATAAATACAAAAACGATCTACTCATTCTGTTCATCCTTGTGTCGCAGACAAAACCCTTTTGAGGGTAAAAGATCCACAGAAGTCCAACGTTTCCTTGTCTGCAACTCTAAATATAAACCACAAAGCATATGTGATGAATCATTATGAGTGTACATTAGCATTTGAATGAGTTATGACACAAATACAACATTATCAGACTGGGATAACGCTACCATGAAGAATATAAAGCAGAAGTGAGGCTTTCATGAAGTGGGGTTTGTCATGAATAACAGAGACACCTCCTCCTCTGTATTACACCCAGTTATATAAAGCAATAACAGAATCAATGATTTTCCTCTTCAATTAAATCATTGATCAGTTGAAGGAGCAACATCCCAAAGGGTTCATGTCAAATATGTGTTAATGTGTAAGACTAACCAGAGGTGTAGAGGTCAGCACATGCTGATCTCACCTGTCTCCTGTATCGCAATACACTCCCATCTTAAACCATGCACTTCATTCATAATATTACTACAGTTCAAATGCTTATAGTGTACAAAATAAAGGGTTCATAATTCTGTGTTGTGTTGTCTTTCTTTTGTGTTGTTGCAACAACTGAATGATGTCTGATTCCATCAGCCACTTGCCCAAACAATATCATATATATTTTGTGTGATGCCATGAATGATTTTATTGAATTCATTTAGCAGAAGGGTAGTCCAGGTAAAGGTCTAGGTACACCCTCCACCCGAAAGGTTCTGGGTTCAATCCCTGAAGTCTTGAGCCTACCTGCAAACATCCCTGAGAAACACGCCTAACCCCTACCTTCTCCTCAATGACCCGTCACTGTATTCACTGTGAGGTGGTGAACACTAGTTGATGTCACAGCAGCAGAGTTCACATTAGTGTCCGTCAAATGAGGTTTTGAGGTTTTCATCGAATAATTGATCATGAGATCACGTTAGAAATGGTCGGTCGTGGAGGCTTCACACTTTACCACCATCTGTGTGAGAGCAGAAAAGCAGAAGTGCTTTGGGGAGAGGTTTTTGTCACGGTGTAAATCACTGTGATACCGTTTCATTTGCAGAATTATCCCATGTGAAACAGTGATAAACTGCTGAGTCTCCTTCCACCACATTATTAATGATCAACTGACAGTCAGACTTGGACTGACAAGTAGATGTGAAATGAGGTGAGGAGAAACCAGAACCATATTTTACAGAACTCCAGGTTTGGTGAAAATACAGCACAAACTGAGGAACTCCTCCTGGTATCTGTTTAAACCAGCCAACAGCATAACCAGTAATGCTCCCCACGTTACAGTCGACAGTGGCCGTCTCTCCTGTCCTCAGCGTCACAACAGAAGGCTGCTGTGTCACCACAGTCGCAGCGCTCACACCTGGAGGAGAAAGCACAGCAGAAAGCAGGGAGCCGTGAGAGATGAACAACGGACGCTGACGACGAACGGGACATGAGGCCAAAGCCGCGGCGAGGCAGCCTCCTCCTTACATGTGAGGGCGGCGAGGAGAGAGCCGAGAGTCCCCAGCATGTTGTCAGTGTGGAGCGGGAAGGTCTCTGGCTGTCCAGCTGAGAGGTGAGCAGGGTTACAGTGTGAGGAGAGGAGGAGAGGCACAACAACCACTGGCTTATAAACACACCCAGACAGAGGAGGGGAGGAGCTTTCACCACACGCTGTGACTACTGTCACTCTGGTTTTTTAATGGTGTTGATGGCGTGCGGCGGCCAACAAAGTTTCCCTCTCCGGGGATTAATTAAGGGAATCAATCATTCAATCTACTGAGGATGCAACATCATGTCATGTGTTGTACTCAACCCTCTTTCCTCCGCTGTACATGGACCTGAGTAGCGAATCGGTCAAAGGTCAGAATTGTCCTTTTAGGATTGAGTATGTTCCCTTGATTATTGAGTATGATGATTATTGATTATTTTGTAGCTGTAGGACTGCAATGATTTCAAACACATAATTTAACATGCCTGTGGTCAATTGAATGTCGAGAATCACCGCTTGTTATTGCATGTTAGTATTTGCCTTCAACTCAACAGTCAGTTGTTCTGATAGATGAGTGAGTACGAATGTTAACAGACATTTTATATGAAGCTGTGTGAGAAGGAAGACGGAGAAGGAAGAGGAGGACCTCTGGAAAGAGGAAGAGCAGCCTCAAGTAGAGCTGAATGCACTCATGCACCTCCATTGATGGCTGAATTCATGAATTAATAAAACATTCAAATGGACATAAATTGAGTTGCGATTCCAAAATGTGTTCACAGTTAATTTGGCAGTTGAAATTAAATGTACATCCTGTTTCCAAAAATGACTTGGCCATTGCTTCTGTTGTGTCTCTAACAATCTGACACTGTTTGTTTCATCATGTGACACACACATTGTCGTGCAGACTCACACACACACACACACCATTGGAGGATGGTGGATATAAAAAGTAGTGGGGCAAATTTTGTCAAGCTCACTAAATTAGATGATGTTTTATAATAAAATACTCTATCTTACAGGGGGGGGGGGGGGGGGGGGCTATACTGTTTTAACAGGCGCTTCTTCCTATAACCCAGGAGTGTGGCAGAGCTGATCTGCTGCCCCAATGGGCCTCTATTAGAGCGTGTTGTAATTCCCATCCTTGACCACAAGGTGGAATGAGAGATGAGGCTGTGGAGAGCTGAGCTCCCTTGCCCCAGTATTGCGCAACACCTTATATTGATACCGATTGAATCACTGACATCATAATCACTGAAATCAAATTATGCATCAGATATCAACAGTCTGTTGTTGAATGATTTGATTAATGGATTGTACAGTTGGATACATATTTATTAAAAATACATTCATTATCATTTAGTAACTACGTTTTTGGGTTGAAGGATTTTTTTGGTGGCTCTTCCCTACCTGCCCTTATGGACCGGCCGCCATTGACACACACACACACACACACACACACACACACACACACACACACACACACACACACATACACAGTTAAGTATCAAAGCATGGTAACCCTAACCTTAACTAGCAACCCTTATGAGAGTGAAACATGACTTCCTCTTATAATTTACATAAAGCTATTAATAAAGGGAAGAGGCCACCAGGTGCATCCTGGGAACTAGACAGACGAGGGGGTTTGATGCTTCTCTGAAAGTGAAACTATCATTTACATTCTGTTTCTCTACTTTTATGTTCACATCTAGTAAATACAATTAAAGATATTAAAGGTTAGAGATACATTCATTCAATGAACATGTTGTAGAATGAAGATAGCAATATAAATAAGTGACTTATTGCTTTGTCCATTAGATGTACATTTTTAAGGCTGTTTAAATGCTGGCAGTATGTTTGTAGATAGATTATATAGGCTATAGTTTATATCGTGTACCTATTATGTGAGGATTTTATATTATACATCTTTTTTTCTGAAAAGGTGATACCTGCAGTGATTGGTACAAACACCAGCAGATAGCAGCTGTTCTCAGCCTTTGGAGGAGAAAAGCTAAACTGTTCTCAGTCTGTGAACGTCACGTTTATTTCCACATCATAACAGTCTATGTAATCCTTAATCAAGTCAAGGAGACAAAACAAATACTTGTTCAGATGAGCTGAATGGTGAGAGACAACACATGTATGATTGCAATGATTTTTATTGAGTCAACTTTGCCAAACACAGCTTACAGAAAGGTTCATAGAAAGGTGATGTAGGCCTACGCACGCAAACCCTATTGAACCCAATGGCATTTTTCTCACTAAATCTTCTAGTGCACAAGCAGCAAGCCATGAAGACGTCAATGTGGTTTGTGACACTTATTCTACAGCGTTACATTCAGACATCCTAATAGTTTTCTCAAAGGTGCCTGAGCCCACAGCCACTTTACATGTGTAGGTCCTGTCCTCGCTGAAGTCACATGCTTGAAGGGACAGATAGCTGCTGATTTGGAAAGTCTCGTCCAGTTGCTGAACTGCAGTGCTGGTCGTTGTCCCGTCGGTGACCGGACTCCCGTTTACCAGCCAGCTAACCTCTGCGAAGCCGATAGACATCTGCCGTGCCAGACAGACCAGAGCGGCCTGGCTGGACGAGAGCGGATTGGTGGAAGGACGGTAGACTGTCAGGGAAGGAGGAGGGAGGCTGGAGCCTACAACATGAAACATGATGACACCAACATGAAGCTCATATTCAACAATGCACACATTTACATTTTGATGCAAGAATATCCCTTAGAGGATTATTTTGATTTTTTTGGGTATGTACATTCAATTTTGCGCTTTTATCTTTCACCAAACGGAGAATTGTATTTGGATGTAATACGTTAAACATACATAGGCCTATCAATAAAATACATAGGCTACATGAGTACAAAATATATAAAAATCACAAATAGTGGAAATATATGTTAGTCATTAATTTCTCTGGATTTATTCCTAAGGACTGAAAGACCGTCTTCTGGAGAAAGGATACTTCATACTATGCATTAATTACAAAAAGTAAATAACATTTAACATGCAACAGAAGGGAATAAATATTCCAACATTATTTCTAATTGTTGAAATAATTGTAAAAAATGAGTAGTTAATTGTGTAATAACTGAAAGTTTCATGTATAGATTGGTAGAATAGTCAACGTTAAATAAAATACAGAATACAGTCGCCTACTTTAAGAGATGACAAATTAAAAGGAGAATACTGAATAAAATATTATTTTGCAGTACTGGTTTTTATTAAATCTAAAAGCCAAACTGAACTAGACTTAAACCGCCATTAATACAAAAATTGACTTTAAAAAAAAATAATAATAATAATAATTTTTTGGATAACTTGATACACGTGGTCCAATGTAATACAAAAAGACACATCTACAATGTTGAATAAGAAAGCATTGAATCAATACTTACCAGTTACAATCACCTTGGTGCCTCCTCCCAATACCACAGTGATTCAGTTTGTATACATGGCCGTACAAAAACCTCCTGACTTGATGAGGACAGTGAAGCCACACTCTTTGTGATGACTTTCCAAGGAAAGGCAGGCAGTAACCAAGGTTTAATCCAGTGAAGTCCAAGTAAGAGTCAGTCCTTGTGATTTGGTAAGTTATGACTGGTAGTCCAATTCCAATAAATACAAAAACGATAGATTACTCATTCTGTTCATCCTTGTGTCGCAGACAAGACGCTTTTGAGGGTAAAAGATCCACAGAAGTCCAACGTTTCCTTTTCTCCAACTCTAAATAGAAACCACAAAACATATGTGATGAATCGTTATATGAGTGTACATTAGCATTTGAATGAGTTATGACACAAACACAACATTATCAGACTGGGATAACGCTACCATGAAGAATATAAAGCAGAAGTGAGGCTTTCATGAAGTGGGGTTTGTCATGAATAACAGAGACACCTCCTCCTCTGTATTACACCCAGTTATATAAAGTAATAACAGAATCAATGATTTTCCTCTGAAATAAAATCATTGATCAGTTGAAGGAGCAACATCCCAAAGGGTTCATGTAAAATATGTGTTAAAGTGTAAGACTAACCAGAGGTGTAGAGGTCAGCACATGCTGATCTCACCTGTCTCCTGTATCGCAATACACTCCCATCTAAAACCATGCACTTCATTCATAATATTACTAAAGTTCAAATGCTTATAGTGTACAAAATAAAGGGTTCATAATTCTGTGTTGTGTTTTCATTCTTTTGTGTTGTTGCAACAACTGAATGCTGTCTGATTCCATCAGCCACTTGCCCAAGCAATATCATATATATTTTGTGTGATGCCATGAATGATTGTATTGAATTCATTTAGAAGCAGGGTAGTCCAGGTAAAGGTCTAGGTACACCCTCCACCCGAAAGGTTCTGGGTTCAATCCCTGATGTCTTTATCCTACCTGCAATCATCTTTGAGAAACACGCCTAACCCCTACCTTCTCCTCAATGACCCATCACTGTATTCACTGTGAGGTGGTGAACACTAGTTGATGTCGCAGCAGCAGAGTTCACATTACTGTCTGTCAAACGAGGTTTTGAGGTTTTCATCCAATAATTGCTCATGAGATCACGTTAGAAATGGTCAGTCATGCAGACTTCAAACTTTACCACCATCTGTGTGAGGGCAGAAAAGCAGAAGTGCTTTGGGGAGAGGTTTTTGTCACGGTGTAAATCACTGTGATACCGTTTCATTTGCAGATTTATCCCATGTGAAACAGTGATAAACTGCTGAGTCTCCTTCCACCACATTATTAATGATCAAGCGATAGTCAGACTTGGACTGAGAAGTAGATGTGAAATGAGGTGAGGAGAAACCAGAAGCATATTTTACAGAGCTCCAGCCATGGTAAAACCGCAGTACATACTGAGGAACTCCTCCTGGTATCTGTTTCAACCAGCGAGCACTATCAGTAACACTCCCCAGGTTACAGTCGACGGTGGCCGTCTCTCCTGTCCTCAGCGTCACAACAGAAGGCTGCTGTGTCACCACAGTCGCAGCGCTCACACCTGGAGGAGAAAGCACAGCAGAAAGCAGGGAGCCGTGAGAGATGAACAACGGACGCTGACGACGAACGGGACATGAGGCCAAAGCCGCGGCGAGGCAGCCTCCTCCTTACATGTGAGGGCGGCGAGGAGAGAGCCGAGAGTCCCCAGCATGTTGTCAGTGTGGAGCGGGAAGGTCTCTGGCTGTCCAGCTGAGAGGTGAGCAGGGTTACAGTGTGAGGAGAGGAGGAGAGGCACAACAACCACTGGCTTATAAACACACCCAGACAGAGGAGGGGAGGAGCTTTCACCACACGCTGTGACTACTGTCACTCCGGTTTTTTAATGGTGTTGATGGCGTGCGGCGGCGAACAAAGTTTCCCTCCCCGGGGATTAATAAAGGGAATCAATCAATGAATGTACTGAGGATGCAACATCATGTCATGTGTTGTACTCAACCCTCTTTCCTCCGCTGTACATGGACCTGAGTAGGGAATCGGTCAAAGGTCAGAATTGGCCTTTTAGGATTGAGTATGTTCCCTTGATTCTTGAGTATGTTGATCATTGATTATTTTGTAGCTGTAGGACTGCAATGATTTCAAACACATAATTTAACATGCCTGTGGTCAATTGAATGTTGAGAATCACCGCTTGTTATTGCACGTTAGTATTTGCCTTCAACTCAACAGTCAGTTGTTCTGATAGATGAGTGAGTACGAATGTTAACAGACATTTTATATGAAGCTGTGTGAGGAAGACGGAGAAGGAAGAGGAGGACCTCTGGAAAGAGGAAGAGCAGCCTCAAGTAGAGCTGAACGCACTGATGCACCTCCATTGATGGCTGAAATGATGAATTAATAAAACATTCAAATGGACATAAATTAAGTTGTGATTCCAAAATGTGTTCACAGTAAATTTGAGGGTTGGTATTGAATGTACATCCAGTTTCCAAAAATGACTTGGACATTGCTTCTGTTGTGTTTCTAACAGTCTGACACTGTTTGTTTCATCATGTGACACACACATTGTCGTGCAGACTCACACACACACACACACACACACACCCACACCTAGTGGAGGCTGGTGGATATAAAAAGTAGTGGGGCAAATTTTGTCAAGATCACTAAATAAGATGATGTTTTATAATAAAATACTCCATCTTACAGGTGGGGGCTAATACTGTTTTAACAGGCGCTTCTTCCTATAACCCAGAAGTGCGGCAGAGTTGATCAGCTGCCCCAATGCGCCTCTATTAGAGTGTGTTGTAATTCCCATCCTTGACCACAAGGTGGAATGAGAAATATGTGGAGAGCTGAGCTCCCCTGCCCCAGTATTGCGCAACACCTTATATTGACACTGAATGCATCACTGACATCATAATCACTGAAATCTAATTATGCGTCAGATATCAACAGTTAGTTGTTGAATGATTTGATTAATGGATTGTACAGTTGGATAATATTTAATAAAAATAAATATATTATCATTTACTAACTACGTTTTTGGGTGGAAGGATTTTTTTGGTGCAGCTCTTCCCTACCTGCCCTTATGGACCGGCCGCCATTGACACACACACACACACACACACACACACACACACACAGACACACACACACACACACACACACAGTTAAGTATCAAAGCACGGTAACCCTAACCTTAACCAGCACCCCTTATAAGAGTGAAAAATGACTTCCTCTTACAATTTACATAACACTATAAATAAAGGGAAGAGGCCACCAGGTGCATCCTGGGAACTAGACAGACGAGGGGGTTCGATGCTTCTCTGACAGTGAAACTATCATTTACATTCTGTTTCTATACTTTTATGTTCACATCTAGTATACCAAATTAAAGATATTAAAGGTTAGAGATAGCCTACATTCATTCAATGAACATGTTGTAGAATGAAGATAGCAATATAAATAAGTGACTTATTGCTTTGTCCATTAGATGTACATTTTTAAAGCTGTTTAAATGCTGGCAGTATGTTTGTAGATAGATTATATAGGCTATAGTTTATATCGTGTACCTATTATGTGAGGATTTTATATTACACATCTTTTTTTTCTAAAAAGTTGATACCTGCAGTGATTGGTACAAACACCAGCAGATAGCAGCTGTTCTCAGCCTTTGGAGGAGAAAAGCTAAACTGTTTTCATTCTGTGAACATCACGTTTATTTCCACATCATAACAGTCTATGTAATCCTTAATCAAGTCAAGGAGACAAAACAAATACTTGTTCAGATGAGCTGAATGGTGAGAGACAACACATGTATGATTGCAATGATTTTTATTGAGTCAACTTTGCCAAACACAGCTTACAGAAAGGTTCATAGAAAGGTGATGTAGGCCTACGCACGCAAACCCTATTGAACCCAATGGCATTTTTCTCACTAAATCTTCTAGTGCACAAGCAGCAAGCCATGAAGACGTCAATGTGGTTTGTGACACTTATTCTACAGCGTTACATTCAGACATCCTAATAGTTTTCTCAAAGGTGCCTGAGCCCACAGCCACTTTACATGTGTAGGTCCTGTCCTCGCTGAAGTCACGTGCTTGAAGGGACAGATAGCTGCTGATTTGGAAAGTCTGGTCGAGTTGCTGAACTGCGGTGCTGGTCGGTGTCCCGTCGGTGACTGGACTCCCGTTTACCAGCCAGCTAACCTCTGCGAAGCCGATAGACATCTGCCGTGCCAGACAGACCAGAGCGGCCTGGCTGGACGAGAGCGGATTGGTGGAAGGACGGTAGACTGTCAGGGAAGGAGGAGGGAGGCTGGAGCCTACAACATGAAACATGATGACACCAACATGAAGCTCATATTCAACAATGCACACATTTACATTTTGACGCAAGAATATTGCTTAAAGGATTATTTTGATTTTCTTTGGCATGCATATTTAATTGTACACTTTTATCGTTCACCAAAAAGAGAATTGTATTTAGATGTAATACGTTAAACATACATAGGCCTATCAATAAAATACATAGGCTACATGAGTACAAAATATATAAAAATCACAAATAGTTGAAATGATTGTAATTCATTAATTTCTCTGGATGTATTCCTATGGACTGAAAGACCATCTTCTGGAGAAAGGATACTTTATCCTATGCATTAATTACAAAATGAAATAAAATTTAATTTGCAACAGAAGTGAATAATTATTGCAACATTATTTTAACATTATTTAAGTATTGAACAATTGTTATAATAAACATTAGTACTTAATTGTGTTATAACTGAAAGTTGCATGTATAGATTGGTAGAATAGCCAACTTTAAATAAAATACAATAAAATACAGATTAAAGTTGCCTACCTTAAGAGAATAATTTTAAAAGACAATACTCAAAAATAAAATATTATTTTGAACTTCTGGTTCTATTAAATGTAAAAGCCAAACTCAACTAGACTTCAGCCTCCATTAATGCAAAAAATTGAACTTTTTTTGAAAATAAAAAAAATAAAAATTTTAGATAACTTCATACATGTGGGCCAATGTAATACAAAAAGACACATCTACAATGTTGAATAAGAAAGCATTGAATCAATACTTACCAATTACAATCACCTTGGTGCCTCCTCCCAATACCACAGTGATTCAGTTTGTATACATGGCCGTACAAAAACCTCCTGACTTGATGAGGACAGTGAAGCCACACTCTTTGTGATGACTTTCCAAGGAAAGGCAGGCAGTAACCAAGGTTTAATCCAGTGAAATCCAAGTAAGAGTCAGTCCTTGTGATCTGGTAAGTTATGACTGGTAGTCCAATTCCAATAAATACAAAAATAGATTACTCATTCGGTTCATTCTTGTGTCGCAGACAAAACCCTTTTGAGGGTAAAAGATCCACAGAAGTCCAACGTTTCCTTGTCTCCAACTCTAAATATAAACCGCAAAACATATGTGATGAATCGTTATATAAGTGTACATTAGCATTTGAATGAGTTATGACACAAATACAACATTATCAGACTGGGATAACGCTACCATGAAGAATATAAAGCAGAAGTGAGGCTTTCATGAAGTTGGGTTTGTCATGAATAACAGACACCTCCTCCTTTGTATTACACCCAGTTATATAAAGTAATAACAGAATCAATGATTTTCCTCTTCAATAAAATCATTGATCATTTGAAGGAGCAACATCCCAAAGGGTTCATGTAAAACATGTGTTAAAGTGTAAGACTAACCAGAGGTGTAGAGGTCAGCACATGCTGATCTCACCTGTCTCCTGTATCGCAATACACTCCCATCTTAAACCATGCACTTCATTCATAATATTACTACAGTTCAAATGCTTATAGTGTACAAAATAAAGGGTTCATAATTCTGTGTTGTGTTTTCTTTCTTTTGTGTTGTTGCAAAAACTGAATGCTGTCTGATTCCATCAGCCACTTGCCCAAACAATATCATAAATAGTTTGTGTGATGCCATGAATGATTTTATTGAATTCATTTAGAAGCAGGGTAGTCCAGATAAAGGTCTAGGTACACCCTCCACCCGAAAGGTTCTGGGTTCAATCCCTGATGTCTTTATCCTACCTGCAAACATCCTTGAGAAACACGCCTAACCCCTACCTTCTCCTCAATGACCCGTCACTGTATTCACTGTGAGGTGGTGAACACTAGTTGATGTCACAGCAGCAGAGTTCACATTAGTGTCCGTCAAACGAGGTTTTGAGGTTTTCATCCAATAATTGGTCATGAGATCACGTTAGAAATGGTCGGTCGTGCAGACTTCACACTTTACCACCATCTGTGTGAGAGCAGAAAAGCAGAAGTGCTTTAGGGAGAGGTTTTTGTCACGGTGTAAATCACTGTGATACCACTTCTTTTGCAGAATCATCCCATGAGTAACAGTAATAAACTGCTGAGTCTCCTTCCACCACATTATTAATGATCAACCGACAGTCAGACAGGGACTGACAAGTAGATGTGAAATGAGGTGAGGAGAAACCAGAACCATATTTTACAGAGCTCCAGCTTTGGTGAAACCGCAGTACAAACTGAGGAACTCCTCCTGGTATCTGTTTCAACCAGCGAGCAGTATATCCAGTAATGCTCCCCAGGTTACAGTCGACGTTGGCCGTCTCTCCTGTCCTCAGCGTCACAACAGAAGGCTGCTGTGTCACCACAGTCACAGCGCTCACACCTGGAGGGGAAAGCACAGCAGAAAGCAGGGAGCCGTGAGAGATGAACAACGGACGCTGACGACGAACGGGACATGAGGCCAAAGCCGCGGCGAGGCAGCCTCCTCCTTACATGTGAGGGCGGCGAGGAGAGAGCCGAGAGTCCCCAGCATGTTGTCAGTGTGGAGCGGGAAGGTCTCTGGCTGTCCAGCTGAGAGGTGAGCAGGGTTACAGTGTGAGGAGAGGAGGAGAGGCACAACAACCACTGGCTTATAAACACACCCAGACAGAGGAGGGGAGGAGCTTTCACCACACGCTGTGACTACTGTCACTCCGGTTTTTTAATGGTGTTTATGGCGTGTGGCGGCCAACAAAGTTTCCCTCTCCGGGGATTAATAAAGGGAATCAATCAATCAATCTACTGAGGATGCAACATCATGTCATGTGTTGTACTCAACCCTCTTTCCTCCGCTGTACATGGACCTGAGTAGGGAATCGGTCAAAGGTCAGAATTGTCCTTTTAGGATTGAGTATGTTCCCTTGATTCTTGAGTATGATGATTATTGATTATTTTGTAGCTGTAGGACTGCAATGATTTCAAACATATAATTTAACATGCCTGTGGTCAATTGAATGTCGAGAATCACCGCTTGTTATTGCACGTTAGTATTTGCCTTCAACTCAACAGTCAGTTGTTCTGATAGATGAGTGAGTACGAATGTTAACAGACATTTTATATGAAGCTGTGTGAGAAGGAAGACGGAGAAGGAAGAGGAGGACCTCTGGAAAGAGGAAGAGCAGCCTCACGTAGAGCTGAATGCACTCATGCACCTCCATTGATGGCTGAATTCATTAATTAATAAAACATTCAAATGGACATAAATTAAGTTGCGATTCCAAAATATGTTCACAGTTAATTTGAGGGTTGGTATTGAATGTACATCCAGTTTCCAAAAATGACTTGGCCATTGCTTCTGTTGTGTTTCTAACAGTCTGACACTGTTTGTTTCATCATGTGACACACACATTGTCGTGCAGACTCACACACACACACACCATTGGAGGTTGGTGGATATAGAAAGTGGGGCAAATTTTGTCAAGGTTCACAACATATGTTTTATAATAAAACACTCTATCTTACAGGGGGGGGGGGGGGGGGGGGGGGGGCTATACTGTTTTAACAGGCGCTTCTTCCTATAACCCAGGAGTGCGGCAGAGCTGATCTGCAGCCCCAATGGGCCTCTATTAGAATGTGTTGTAATTCCCATCCTTGACCACAAGGTGGAATGAGAGATGAGGCTGTGAGCTCCCCTGCCCCAGTATTGCGCAACACCTTATATTGACACCGATTGAATCACTGACATCATAATCACTGAAATCAAATTATGCGTCAGATATCAACAGTCGGTTGTTGAATGACTTGATTAATGGATTGTACAGATGGATAAAATTTTAATACAAATAAATGTATTATCATTTAGTAACTATGTGATTGGGTGGAAGGATTTTTTTGGTGCAGCTCTTCCCTACCTGCCCTTATGGACCGGCCGCCATTGACACACACACATACAGACAGAGACACATACACATACACAGACACACACACACACACACACACACACACACACACACACAGTTAAGTATCAAAGCATGGTAACCCTAACCTTAACCAGCAACCCTTGTTAGAGTGAAACATGACTTCCTCTTATAATTTACATAAAGCTATTAATAAAGGGAAGAGGCCACCAGGTGCATCCTGGGAACTAGATAGACGAGGGGGTTTGATGCTTCTCTGAAAGTGAAACTATCATTTACATTCTGTTTCTATACTTTTATATTCACATCTAGTTTATGAAATGAAACATATTATAGGTTAGAGTTACATTCATTCAATGAACATGTTGTAGAATGAAGATAGCAATATAAATAAGTGACTTATTGCGTTGTCATTTAGATGTACATTTTTAAGGCTGTTTAACTGCTGACAGTATATTTGTACAGATTATATAGGCTATAGTTTACTGTATATCATGTACCTATTATGTGAGGATTTTATATCATACATCTTTTTTTCTGAAAAGTTGATACCTGCAGTGATTGGTACAAACACCAGCAGATAGCAGCTGTTCTCAGCCTTTGGAGGAGAAAAGCTAAACTGTTTTCAGTCTGTGAACGTCACGTTTATTTCCACATCATAACAGTCTATGTAATCCTTAATCAAGTCAAGGAGACAAAACAAATACTTGTTCAGATGAGCTGAATGGTGAGAGACAACACATGTATGATTGCAATGATTTTTATTGAGTCAACTTTGCCAAACACAACTTACAGAAAGGTTCATAGAAAGGTGATGTAGGCCTACGCACTCAAACCCTATTGAACCCAATGGCATTTTTCTCACTAAATCTTCGAGTGCACAAGCAGCAAGCCATGAAGACGTCAATGTGGTTTGTGACACTTATTCTACAGCGTTACATTCAGACATCCTAATAGTTTTCTCAAAGGTGCCTGAGCCCACAGCCACTTTACATGTGTAGGTCCTGTCCTCGCTGAAGTCACGTGCTTGAAGGGACAGATAGCTGCTGATTTGGAAAGTCTCGTCGAGTTGCTGAACTGCGGTGCTGGTCGTTGTCCCGTCGGTGACCGGACTCCCGTTTACCAGCCAGCTAACCTCTGCGAAGCCGATAGACATCTGCCGTGCCAGACAGACCAGAGCGGCCTGGCTGGACAAGAGCGGATTGGTGGAAGGACGGTAGACTGTCAGGGAAGGAGGAGGGAGGCTGGAGCCTACAACATGAAACATGACGACACCAACATGAAGCTCATATTCAACAATGTAAACATTTACATTTTGACACACGAATGTTCCTTAGAGGATTATTTTGATTTTTTTTGGCATGCACATTCAATTGTGCACTTTTATCTTTCACCAAAAAGAGAATTGTATTTGGATGTAATACATTAAACATACATAGGCCTATCAATAAAATACATAGGCTACATGAGTACAAAATATATTTCAAAAAAATCGTGGAAATAATTGTAATTCATTAATTTCCCTGGATTTATTTCTAAGGACTGAAAGACCATCTTCTGGAGAAAGGATACTTTATCCTATGCATTAATTACAAAATTAAATAACATTCAATGTGCAACAGAAGTGAATAACTATTGCTACATTATTTATAAAATTAAAAGTGAATACTTAAAAATAAAATACTATTTTGCACTACTGGTTCTTATTGAATGTAAAAGCCAAACTGAACGAGACTTCAGCCTCCATTAATACAAAATGTGTCTTTTTTGGAAAATAATGTTATTTTGGATAACTTCATACATGTGGGCCAATGTAATACAAAAAGACACATCTACAATGTTGAATAAGAAAGCACTGAATCAATACTTACCAGTTACAATCACCTTGGTGCCTCCTCCCAATACCACAGTGATTCAGTTTGTATACATGGCCGTACAAAAACCTCCTGACTTGATGAGGACAGTGAAGCCACACTCTTTGTGTTGACTTTCCAAGGAAAGGCAGCCAGTAACCAAGGTTTAATCCAGTGAAATCCAAGTAAGAGTCAGTCCTTGTGATTTGGTCAGTTATGACTGGTAGTCCAATTCCAATAAATACAAAAACGATAGATTACTCATTCTGTTCATCCTTGTGTCACAGACAAAACCCTTTTGAGGGTAAAATATCCACAGAAGTCCAACGTTTCCTTGTCTCCAACTCTAAATATAAACCGCAAAACATATGTGATGAATCGTTATATGAGTGTATATTAGCATTGAATGAGTTATGACACAAATACAACATTATCAGACTGGGATAACGCTACCATGAAGAATATAAAGCAGAAGTGAGGCTTTCATGAAGTGGGGTTTGTCATGAATAACAGAGACACCTCCTCCTCTGTATTACACCCAGTTATATAAAGTAATAACAGAATCAATGATTTTCCTCTTCAATAAAATCATTGATCAGTTGAAGGAGCAACATCCCAAAGGGTTCATGTAAAACATGTGTTAAAGTGTAAGACTAACCAGAGGTGCAGAGGTCAGCACATGCTGATCTCACCTGTATCGCAATACACTCCCATCTTAAACCATGCACTTCATTCATAATATTACTACAGTTCAAATGCTTATAGTGTACAAAATAAAGGGTTAATAATTATGTGTTGTGTTTTCTTTCGTTTGTGTTGTTGCAACAACTGAATGATGTCTGATTCCATCAGCCACTTGCCCAAACAATATCATATATATTTTGTGTGATGCCATGAATGATTTTATTGAATTCATTTAGAAGCAGGGTAGTCCAGGTAAAGGTGTAGGTACACCCTCCACCCGAAAGGTTCTGGGTTCAATCCCTGAAGTCTTTATCCTTCCTGCAAACATCCTTGAGAAACACGCCTAACCCCTACCTTCTCCTCAATGACCCGTCACTGTATTCACTGTGTGGTGGTGAACACTAGTTGATGTCACAGCAGCAGAGTTCACATTAGTGTCCGTCAAACAAGGTTTTGAGGTTTTCATCCAATAATTGGTCATGAGATCACGTTAGAAATGGTCGGTCGTGCAGACTTCACACTTTACCACCATCTGTGTGAGAGCAGAAAAGCAGAAGTGCTTTGGGGAGAGGTTTTTGTCACGGTGTAAATCACTGTGATACCTGTTCTTTTGCAGAATATGTGTTACAGTAATAAACTGCTGAGTCTCCTTCCACCACATTATTAATGATCAACCGACAGTCAGACAGGGACTGACAAGTAGATGTGAAATGAGGTGAGGAGAAACCAGAACCATATCCTACAGAGCTCAAGCTTTGGTGAAAATACAGCACAAACTGAGGAACTCCTCCTGGTATCTGTTTCAACCAGCCAACAAGAGAACCAGTAATGCTCCCCACGTTACAGTTGACGGTGGCCGTCTCTCCTGTCCTCAGCGTCACAACAGAAGGCTGCTGTGTCACCACAGCCGCAGCGCTCACACCTGGAGGAGAAAGCACAGCAGAAAGCAGTGAGCCGTGAGAGATGAACAACGGACGCTGACGACGAACGGGACATGAGGCCAAAGCCGCGGCGAGGCAGCCTCCTCCTTACATGTGAGGGCGGCGAGGAGAGAGCCGAGAGTCCCCAGCATGTTGTCAGTGTGGAGCGGGAAGGTCTCTGGCTGTCCAGCTGAGAGGTGAGCAGGGTTACAGTGTGAGGAGAGGAGGAGAGGCACAACAACCACTGGCTTATAAACACACCCAGACAGAGGAGGGGAGGAGCTTTCACCACACGCTGTGACTACTGTCACTCCGGTTTTTTAATGGTGTTGATGGCGTGCGGCGGCGAACAAAGTTTCCCTCTCCGTGGATTAATAAAGGGAATCAATCAATCAATATACTGAGGATGCAACATCATGTCATGTGTTGTACTCAACCCTCTTTCCTCCGCTGTACATGGACCTGAGTAGTGAATGGGTCAAAGGTCAGAATTGTCCTTTTAGGATTGAGTATGTTCCCTTGATTATTGAGTATGATGATTATTGATTATTTTGTAGCTCTAGGACTGCAATGATTTCAAACACATAATTTAACATGCCTGTGGTCAATTGAATGTCGAGAATCACCGCTTGTTATTGCATGTTAGTATTTGCCTTCAACTCAACAGTCAGTTGTTCTGATAGATGAGTGAGTACGAATGTTAACAGACATTTTATATGAAGCTGTGTGAGAAGGAAGACGGAGAAGGAAGAGGAGGACCTCTGGAAAGAGGAAGAGCAGCCTCAAGTAGAGCTGAATGCACTGATGCACCTCCATTGATGGCTGAAATCATGAATTAATAAAACATTCAAATGGACATAAATTAAGTTGTGATTCCAAAATGTGTTCACAGTAAATTTGAGGGTTGGTATTGAATGTACATCCCGTTTCCAAAAATGACTTGGCCATTGCTTCTGTTGTGTTTCTAACAGTCTGACACTGTTTGTTTCATCATGTGACACACGCATTGTCATGCAGACTCTCTCACACACACACACACACACACACACACACACACACACACACACACACACACACACACACCAGAGGAGGCTGGTGGATATAAAAAGTAGTGGGGCAAATTTTGTCAAGCTCACTAAATTAGATGATGTTTTATAATAAAATACTCCATCTTACAGAGGTGGGGGGGGGGGCTATACTGTTTTAACAGGCGCTTCTTCCTATAACCCAGGAATGCGGCAGAGCTGATCTGCTGCCCCAATGGGCCTCTATTAGAGCGTGTTGTAATTCCCATCCTTGACCACAAGGTGGAATGAGAGATGAGGCTGTGGAGAGCTGAGCTCCCCTGCCCCAGTATTGCGCAACACCTTATATTGACACTGAATGCATCACTGACATCATAATCACTAAAATCAAATTATGCGTCAGATATCAACAGTCGGTTGTTGAATGATTTGATTAATGGATTGTACAGTTGGATAAATATTTATTAAAAATACATTTGTTATCGTTTAGTAACTACGTTTTTGGGTGGAAGGATTTTTTTGGTGGGGCTCTTCCCTACCTGCCCTTATAGACGGGCCGCCATTGACACACACACACACACACGCACACACACACACACACACACACACACACACACACACACACACACACACAGTTAAGTATCAAAGCATGGTAACCCTAACCTTAACTAGCAACCCTTGTAAGAGTGAAACATGACTTCCTCTTATAATTTACATAAAGCTATTAATAAAGGGAAGAGGCCACCAGGTGCATCCTGGGAACTAGACAGACGAGGGGGTTTGATGCTTCTCTGAAAGTGAAACTATCATTATCATTCTGTTTCTATACCTTTATGTTCACATCTAGTAAATCAAATTAAATATATTAAAGGTTAGAGACACATTCATTCAATGAACATGTTGTAGAATGAAGATAGCAATATAAATAAGTGACTTATTGCGTTGTCCATTAGATGTACATTTTTAAGGCTGTTTAAATGCTGGCAGTATGTTTGTAGATAGATTATATAGGGTATCGTTTATATCGTGTACCTATTATGTGAGGATTTTATATTATACATCTTTTTTTCTGAAAAGTTGATACCTGCAGTGATTGGTACAAACACCAGCAGATAGCAGCTGTTCTCAGCCTTTGGAGGAGAAAAGCTAAACTGTTTCTCAGTCTGTGAACGTCACGTTTATTTCCACATCATAACAGTCTATGTAATCCTTAATCAAGTCAAGGAGACAAAACAAATACTTGTTCAGATGAGCTGAATGGTGAGAGACAACACATGTATGATTGCAATGATTTTTATTGAGTCAACTTTGCCAAACACAGCTTACAGAAAGGTTCATAGAAAGGTGATGTAGGCCTACGCACGCAAACCCTATTGAACCCAATGGCTTTTTTCTCACTAAATCTTCTAGTGCACAAGCAGCAAGCCATGAAGACGTCAATGTGGTTCGTGACACTTATTCTACAGCGTTACATTCAGACATCCTAATAGTTTTCTCAAAGGTGCCTGAGCCCACAGCCACTTTACATGTGTAGGTCCTGTCCTCGCTGAAGTCACATGCTTGAAGGGACAGATAGCTGCTGATTTGGAAAGTCTCGTCGAGTTGCTGAACTGCGGTGCTGGTCGTTGTCCCGTCGGTGACCGGACTCCCGTTTACCAGCCAGCTAACCTCTGCGAAGCCGATAGACATCTGCCGTGCCAGACAGACCAGAGCGGCCTGGCTGGACGAGAGCGGATTGGTGGAAGGACGGTAGACTGTCAGGGAAGGAGGAGGGAGGCTGGAGCCTACAACATGAAACATGATGACACCAACATGAAGCTCATATTCAACAATGTAAACATTTACTTTTTGACGCAAGAATATCCCATAGAGGATTATTTTGGTTTTTTTTGGCATGCACATTCAATTGTGCGCTTTTATCTTTCACCAAACGCAGAATTGTATTTGGATGTAATACATTAAACATACATAGGCCTATCAATAAAATACATAGACTACATGAGTACAAAATATATAAAAATCACAAATAGTGGAAATAATTGTTAGTCATTAATTTCTCTGGATTTATTCCTAAGGACTGAAAGACCATCTTCTGGAGAAAGGACACTTTATCCTATGCATTAATTACAAAATGAAATAACATTTAACATGCAACATAAGTGAATAACTATTCCAACATTATTTCTAATTATTTAAATAATTGTAAAAAATTAGAAGTTAATTGTGTAATAACTGAAAGTTGCATGTATAGATTGGTAGAATAGTCAACGTTAAATAAAATACAATAAAATACAGAATACAGTCGCCTACTTTAAGAGATAATAAATTAAACAGAGAATACTGAATAAAATATTATTTTGCACTACTGGTTCTATTAAATGTAAAAGCCAAACTCAACTAGACTTCAGCCTCCATTAATACAAAAATTGAACTTTTTTTGAAAATAATAATAATTTTTGGATAACTTGATACATGTGGGCCAATGTAATACAAAAAGACACATCTACAATGTTGAATAAGAAAGCATTGAATCAATACTTACCAGTTACAATCACCTTGGTGCCTCCTCCCAATACCACAGTGATTCAGTTTGTATACATGGCCGTACAAAAACCTCCTGACTTGATGAGGACAGTGAAGCCACACTCTTTGTGATGACTTTCCAAGGAAAGGCAGGCAGTAACCAAGGTTTAATCCAGTGAAATCCAAGTAAGAGTCAGTCCTTGTGATTTGGTCAGTTATGACTGGTAGTCCAATTCCAATAAATACAAAAATGATAGATTACTCATTCTGTTCATCCTTGTGTCGCAGACAAAACCCTTTTGAGGGTAAAAGATCCACAGAAGTCCAACGTTTCCTTGTCTCCAACTCTAAATATATACTAAGAAAAAAAATGTGATGAATCGTTATATGAGTGTACATTAGCATTTGAATGAGTTATGACGCAAATACAACATTATCAGACTGGGATAACGCTACCATGAAGAATATAAAGCAGAAGTGAGGCTTTCATGAAGTGGGGTTTGTCATGAATAACAGAGACACCTCCTCCTCTGTATTACACCCAGTTATATAAAGTAATAACAGAATCAATGATTTTCCTCTTCAATTAAATCATTGATCAGTTGAAGGAGCAACATCCCAAAGGGTTCATGTAAAATATGTGTTAAAGTGTAAGACTAACCAGAGGTGTAGAGGTCAGCACATGCTGATCTCACCTGTCTCCTGTATCGCAATACACTCCCATCTTAAACCATGCACTTCATTCATAATATTACTACAGTTCAAATGCTTATAGTGTACAAAATAAAGGGTTAATAATTCTGTGTTGTGTTTTCTTTCTTTTGTGTTGTTGCAACAACTGAATGATGTCTGATTCCATCAGCCACTTGCCCAAACAATATCATATATATTTAGTGTGATGCCATGAATGATTTTATTGAATTCATTTAGAAGCAGGGTAGTCCAGGTAAAGGTCTAGGTACACCCTCCATCCGAAAGGTTCTGGGTTCAATCCCTGAAGTCTTTAGCCTACCTGCAAACATTGTTGAGAAACACGCCTAACCCTTACCTTCTCCTCAATGACCCGTCACTGTATTCACTGTGAGGTGGTGAACACTAGTTGATGTCACAGCAGCAGAGTTCACATTAGTGTCCGTCAAACGAGGTTTTGAGGTTTTCAACCAATAATTGCTCATGAAATCACATTAGAAATGGTCGGTCGTGGAGGCTTCACACTTTACCACCAACTGTGTGAGAGCGGAAAAGCAGAAGTGCTTTGGGGAGAGGTTTTTGTCACGGTGTATATCACTGTGATACATATTCATTTGCAGAACCATCCCATGTGTAACAGTAATAAACTGCTGAGTCTCCTTCCACCATATTAGTAATGATCAACCGACAGTCAGAATTGGACTGACAAGTAGATTTGAAATAAGGTGAGGAGAAACCAGAACCATATGTTACAGAGCCCCAGCTTTTGTGAAACTGCAGTACATGCTGAGTAACTCCTCCTGGTATCTGTTTAAACCAGCGAGCAGCACTAACAGTAATGCTCCCCAGGTTACAGTCGACGGTGGCCGTCTCTCCTGTCCTCAGCGTCACAACAGAAGGCTGCTGTGTCACCACAGTCACAGCGCTCACACCTGGAGGAGAAAGCACAGCAGAAAGCAGGGAGCCGTGAGAGATGAACAACGGACGCTGACGACGAACGGGACATGAGGCCAAAGCCGCGGCGAGGCAGCCTCCTCCTTACATGTGAGGGCGGCGAGGAGAGAGCCGAGAGTCCCCAGCATGTTGTCAGTGTGGAGCGGGAAGGTCTCTGGCTGTCCAGCTGAGAGGTGAGCAGGGTTACAGTGTGAGGAGAGGAGGAGAGGCACAACAACCACTGGCTTATAAACACACCCAGACAGAGGAGGGGAGGAGCTTTCACCACACGCTGTGACTACTGTCACTCCGGTTTTTTAATGGTGTTGATGGCGTGTGGCGGCGAACAAAGTTTCCCTCTCCGGGGGATTAATAAAGGGAATCAATCAATCAATGTACTGAGGATGCAACATCATGTCATGTGTTGTACTCAACCCTCTTTCCTCCGCTGTACATGGACCTGAGTAGGGAATCGGTCAAAGGTCAGAATTGGCCTTTTAGGATTGAGTGTGTTCCCTTGATTCTTGAGTATGATGATTATTGATTATTTTGTAGCTGTAGGACTGCAATGATTTCAAACATATCATTTAACATGCCTGTGGTCAATTGAATGTTGAGAATCACCGCTTGTTATTGCACGTTAGTATTTGCCTTCAACTCAACAGTCAGTTGTTCTGATAGATGAGTGAGTACGAATGTTAACAGACATTTTATATGAAGCTGTGTGAGAAGGAAGACGGAGAAGGAAGAGGAGGACCTCTGGAAAGAGGAAGAGCAGCCTCAAGTAGAGCTGAATGCACTCATGCACCTCCATTGATGGCTGAATTCATGAATTAATAAAACATTCAAATGGACATAAATTGAGTTGCGATTCCAAAATGTGTTCACAGTTAATTTGGCAGGTTGGAATTGAAATGTACATCCTGTTTCCAAAAATGACTTGGCCATTGCTTCTGTTGTGTCTCTAACAATCTGACACTGTTTGTTTCATCATGTGACACACACATTGTCGTGCAGACTCACACACACACACACACACCATTGGAGGATGGTGGATATAAAAAGTAGTGGGGCAAATTTTGTCAAGCTCAATAAATTAGATGATGTTTTATTATAACATACTCTATCTTACAGGGGGGGGGCTATACTGTTTTAACAGGCGCTTCTTCCTATAACCCAGGAGTGCGGCAGAGCTGATCTGCTGCCCCAATGGGCCTCTATTAGAGCGTGTTGTAATTCCCATCCTTGACCACAAGGTGGAATGAGAGATGAGGCTGTGATTGGAGCTGAGCTCCCCTGCCCCAGTATTGCGCAACACCTTATATTGACACTGAATGCATCACTGACATCATAATCACTGAAATCAAATTATGCATCAGATATCAACAGTTAGTTGTTGAATTTAATGGATTGTACAGTTGGATACATTTTTATTAAAAATACATTCATTGTCATTTAGTAACTACGTTTTTGGGTGGAAGGATTTCTTTGGTGGGGCTCTTCCCTACCTGCCCTTATAGACCGGCCGCCTTTAACACACACACACACACACACACACACACACACACACACACACACACACAGTTAAGTATCAAAGCATGGTAACCCTAACCTTAACTAGCACCCCTTATAAGAGTGAAACATGACTTCCTCTTATAATTTACATAAAGCTATTAATAAAGGGAAGAGGCCACCAGGTGCATCCTGGGAACTAGACAGAAGAGGGGGTTTGATGCTTCTCTGAAAGTGAAACTATCATTTGCATTCTGTTTCTATATTGTAATGTTCACATCTAGTATATCAAATTAAAGATATTAAAGGTTAGAGATACATTCATTCAATGAACATGTTGTAGAATGACGATAGCAATAAAAATAAGTGACTTATTGCGTTGTCCATTAGATGTTCATTTTTAAGGCTGTTTAACTGCTGGCAGTATGTTTGTAGATAGATTATATAGGCTATAGTTTATATCATGTACCTATTATGTGAGGATTTTATATTATACATCTTTTTTTCTGAAAAGTTGATACCTGCAGTGATTGGTACAAACACCAGCAGATAGCAGCTGTTCTCAGCCTTTGGAGGAGAAAAGCTAAACTGTTCTCAATCTGTGAACGTCACGTTTATTTCCACATCATAACAGTCTATGTAATCCTTAATCAAGTCAAGGAGACAATACAAATACTTGTTCAGATGAGCTGAATGGTGAGAGACAACACATGTATGATTGCAATGATTTTTATTGAGTCAACTTTGCCAAACACAACTTACAGAAAGGTTCATAGAAAGGTGATGTAGGCCTACGCACGCAAACCCTATTGAACCCAATGGCATTTTTCTCACTAAATCTTCTAGTGCACAAGCAGCAAGCCATGAAGACGTCAATGTGGTTTGTGACACTTATTCTACAGCGTTACATTCAGACATCCTAATAGTTTTCTCAAAGGTGCCTGAGCCCACGGCCACTTTACATGTGTAGGTCCTGTCCTCGCTGAAGTCACGTGCTTGAAGGGACAGATAGCTGCTGATTTGGAAAGTCTTGTCGAGTTGCTGAACTGCGGTGCTGGTCGTTGTCCCGTCGGTGACCGGACTCCCGTTTACCAGCCAGCTAACCTCTGCGAAGCCGATAGACATCTGCCGTGCCAGACAGACCAGAGCGGCCTGGCTGGACGAGAGCGGATTGGTGGAAGGACGGTAGACTGTCAGGGAAGGAGGAGGGAGGCTGGAGCCTACAACATGAAACATGATGACACCAACATGAAGCTCATATTCAACAATGCACACATTTACATTTTGACACAAGAATGTCCCTTAGAGGATTATTTTGATTTTTTTTGGCATGCACATTCAATTGTGCACTTTTATCTTTCACCAAACGGATAATTGTATTTGGATGTAATACGTTAAACATACATAGGCCTATCAATAAAATACATAGGCTACATGAGTACGAAATGTATAAAAATCACAAATAGTGGACATAATTGTTAGTCATTAATTTCTCTGGATTTATTCCTAAGGACTGAAAGACCATCTTCTGGAGAAAGGACACTTTATCCTATGCATTAATTACAAAATGAAATAACATTTAACATGCAACATAAGTGAATAACTATTCCAACATTATTTCTAATTATTGAAATAATTGTAAAAAATTTGAAGTTAATTGTGTAATAACTGAAAGTTGCATGTATAGATTGGTAGAATAGTCAACGTTAAATAAAATACAATAAAATACAGAATACAGTCGCCTACTTTAAGAGATAATAAATTAAAAAGAGAATACTGAATAAAACATTATTTTGCACTACTGGTTCTATTAAATGTAAAAGCCAAACTCAACTAGACTTCAGCCTCCATTAATACAAAAATTGAACTTTTTTTGAAAATAATAATAATTTTGGATAACTTGATACATGTGGGCCAATGTAATACAAAAAGACACATCTACAATGTTGAATAAGAAAGCATTGAATCAATACTTACCAGTTACAATCACCTTGGTGCCTCCTCCCAATACCACAGTGATTCAGTTTGTATACATGGCCGTACAAAAACCTCCTGACTTGATGAGGACAGTGAAGCCACACTCTTTGTGATGACTTTCCAAGGAAAGGCAGGCAGTAACCAAGGTTTAATCCAGTGAAATCCAAGTAAGAGTCAGTCCTTGTGATTTGGTCAGTTATGACTGGTAGTCCAATTCCAATAAATACAAAAATGATAGATTACTCATTCTGTTCATCCTTGTGTCGCAGACAAAACCCTTTTGAGGGTAAAAGATCCACAGAAGACCAACGTTTCCTTGTCTCCAACTCTAAATATATACTAAAAAAAAAAAGTGATGAATCGTTATACGAGTGTACATTATATTTGAATGAGTTATGACGCAAATACAACATTATCAGACTGGGATAACGCTACCATGAAGAATATAAAGCAGAAGTGAGGCTTTCATGAAGTGGGGTTTGTCATGAATAACAGAGACACCTCCTCCTCTGTATTACACCCAGTTATATAAAGTAATAACAGAATCAATGATTATCCTCTTCAATAAAATCATTGATCAGTTGAAGGAGCAACATCCCAAAGGGTTCATGTAAAACGTGTTAAAGTGTAAGACTAACCAGAGGTGTAGAGGTCAGCACATGCTGATCTCACCTGTCTCCTGTATCGCAATACACTCCCATCTTAAACCATTCACTTCATTCATAATGTTACTACAGTTCAAATGCTTATAGTGTACAAAATAAAGGGTTAATAATTCTGTGTTGTGTTCTCTTTCTTTTGTATTGTTGCAACAACTGAATGATGTCTGATTCCATCAGCCACTTGCCCAAACAATATCATATATATTTTGTGTGATGCCATGAATGATTTTATTGAATTCATTTAGCAGCAGGGTAGTCCAGGTAAAGGTCTAGGTACACCCTCCACCCGAAAGGTTCTGGGTTCAATCCCTGATGTCTTCATCCTACCTGCAAACATCCTTGAGAAACACACCTAACCCCTACCTTCTCCTCAATGACCCGTCACTGTATTCACTGTGAGGTGGTGAACACTAGTTGATGTCACAGCAGCAGAGTTCACATTAGTGTCCGTCAAACGAGGTTTTGATGTTTTCATCCAATAATTGGTCATGAGATCACGTTAGAAATGGTCGGTCGTGCAGACTTCACACTTTACCACCATCTGTGTGAGAGCAGAAAAGCAGAAGTGCTTTGGGGAGAGGTTTTTGTCACGGTGTAAATCACTGTGATACCTGTTCTTTTGCAGAATCATCCCATGAGTAACAGTAATAAACTGCTGAGTCTCCTTCCACGACATTATTAATGATCAACCGACAGTCAGAATTGGACTGACAAGTAGATTTGAAATGAGGTGAGGAGAAACCAGAACCATATGTTACAGAGCTCAAGCTTTGGTGAAAATACAGCACAAACTGAGGAACTCCTCCTGGTATCTGTTTCAACCAGCCAACAACATAACCAGTAATGCTCCCCACGTTACAGTCGACGGTGGCCGTCTCTCCTGTCCTCAGCGTCACAACAGAAGGCTGCTGTGTCACCACAATCGCAGCGCTCACACCTGGAGGAGAAAGCACAGCAGAAAGCAGGGAGCCGTGAGAGATGAACAACGGACGCTGACGACGAACGGGACATGAGGCCAAAGCCGCGGCGAGGCAGCCTCCTCCTTACATGTGAGGGCGGCGAGGAGAGAGCCGAGAGTCCCCAGCATGTTGTCAGTGTGGAGCGGGAAGGTCTCTGGCTGTCCAGCTGAGAGGTGAGCAGGGTTACAGTGTGAGGAGAGGAGGAGAGGCACAACAACCACTGGCTTATAAACACACCCAGACAGAGGAGGGGAGGAGCTTTCACCACACGCTGTGACTACTGTCACTACGGTTTTTTAATGGTGTTGATGGCGTGCGGCGGCGAACAAAGTTTCCCTCTCCGGGGGATTAATAAAGGGAATCAATCAATCAATCTACTGAGGATGCAACATCATGTCATGTGTTGTACTCAACCCTCTTTCCTCCGCTGTACATGGACCTCAGTAGTGAATGGGTCAAAGGTCAGAATTGTCCTTTTAGGATTGAGTATGATGATTATTGATTATTTTGTAGCTGTAGGACTGCAACGATATTAAACATGAAATATAAAATGCCTGTGGTCAATTGAATGTTGAGAATCACCGCTTGTTATTGCACGTTAGTGTTTGCCTTCAAGTCAACAGTCAGTTGTTCTGATAGATGAGTGAGTACGAATGTTAACAGACATTTTATATGAGGCTGTGTGAGAAGGAAGAGGAGGACCTCTGGGAAGAGCCTCAAGTAGAGCTGAATGTGCCGAATGCATGGCTGATTTTGTGAATTAATGAAACATTCAAGTGGACAGAAATTAAGCTTTGCGTTGATCAGGTGGCCACTGGAGTGATGACTCGGCTACTTACAGTCAACAGAAATGACCTAATGGCTCAGCAGCTCGTGACGTTGAGTAACTGCCTAATGGCCGTTGGCAGGTGGCATAGTAAGGCTGCCTACAGTCAACCAAAATCCGCTGATGGCCCGGTGATTCATGATGACTCATTACTGAACGGACATGTTGTAAAGAACGACTAGTTCTGCCGATCGTTCGGTGATGCACGTGTTCACTGACATACACCATGCACATTTCTAACACCCGGCCCCGCGCTAACCCATCGTCAACCAGCAAAGGCTCAGCTGACTTCGACATTGGCCAATCCAAGCGACGCACTCACTAGCATTTTGGCCAAAGTCTACACTTTTTCTTCGCGTCGCCTCCCTTGGGCAGGGCTCGGAGGTTAAGGCCCTGGGAAGGCCTGCAAAGCCCTTTGAAACTGTGATTAAGGGCTATGCAAACAAAATGTACTTGATTTACTGTCACGTCGCTGCTGGTTCTTTTCTATGGGGGGGGGTTTATTCGCTGCACTCCCTCGTTTGTTCAGGCATGTGCCGTTTGGGCGGGCAGGGAGTTTCCCTGAAAGGAGCCATACCGCCGATTACAAATGTTTTGCCCTCGCCACTCGTAAATATTTTACTTCAAAATAAAAGTGGCCCTCCCTGAAAATAAATGATCATTCCAAAATAAGCCGTCACTTATAATGCTTATAATGCACAGCAACTCGGCCATTGCTTCTGCTTTGTTTAACACCTTTTCATCAGGAACACACACACACACACACACACACACATACTTAGTTAAGTATCAAGGCATGGTAACCCTCACATTAACTAACTAACACAGGGTGAAAGACGACTTCCCCTTATGGTTTACATAAAGCTATTAATAAAAGGAAGAGGCCACCAGGTGCATCCTGGGAACTAGACAGACAGGCAGTGATGCATCACCGACTAGGAGTGAAACAGCTCAGATTTCCATCGTTTCTATAATTTCATTTTGAACTATACACTTGTAGGCCTACCATGCATATCTAATATACTGATAAACAATTAACTACTCAATTATCAAAAACTAGTGACAAGAAAGATAATTTATAGGTTAAAGATACATTGAATTGAATAAACATAATGTGGAATGAGGATAGCGCTAGAAGTAAGTGACATATGTTAGGGGAGGGAAATGACAGATCTTATTTTCAGTCCATGGTTTGAGATACCCAATGCTCGTCTGTGGTGGTAGTAGTCATTTATTTATAATCTCATTACATTTATCATATCCATATTGTGGACCCACTCCTTGGTTTACTACAATGACACAATCTCTTGTGAAATTCTGAAAAGAGTTGAGTTTCTCTCATTTTCGGATGGAGAAAACTCAACTCACAGGAGAGATGATGCGTACTATGCAGTAGCACGGCCCACCATCAGATGGCAGCTCCTCTCAGCTTTTGAGGG
>JAOPHQ010005995.1:132500-135000 GCA_030340625.1 Merluccius polli
CACACTCGGCTACGTTCATTACAGCCGAAATAAAAAAATGCGTCCGGCTTTTGTTAAAACGATTTCTATTTTCGTGTTCGGGTCCGACACTGCCGCTCTACGTCCCCGTCTGGCCACCCCTGTGGAGGACGGACACACACACATCTGTCCTTTACACAGCAATGCGTTTTTAGACCGACTGCAGCATTGAGCCGTGTGTGTGTGTGTGTGTTGTGTGCGTGCGTGCGTGCGTGAAGTGTGCAAGCCGTTGGCCCGGCGCCGTTACAGCGGCAGAGTGAGAAACACGCTCCGCCGCTCCGGCCGGCGCGCCGCGGCGTTTCATAAATATGCATCGCACAGCGCACATACTTCGCGGCGCGTGACGTCACAGTAGTATCCCGGCTTCGACTCACTTTGGGATTCACGGCGATGTGTGTGTGTTTTTTTTTTGCGTGTACTATTTATTTACACCCCCCCCCCCCCCCCCTTTGGTTTTGGCTGAACTTGTACGTTCACCTCAGCGTGTTTCTGATCCCCAAATAGGATCACAGTGGCTGCCTGACTCACTGGGTGTTTTTTTTTTTTTTTGGACCATGCTTCGCTTAGCCAGGGGGGGGCGATAGGTTTAGGATCCAGGAGCACCGGCTCTGGTGATTGGACGACGGAGCCTAAGGCTCAGAGCCAATGGCTGGCCTCCCTCCCGTCCTGTCACAGCTACAGCTTTGCGATTGGTCAAGGTGTTGCAAGGCGAGGAAGAGGGGAAGAGCAACAGAGCAGAGGAGTGAAGGAGGAAGGAATACAGACAGGGCAATGCAGCACAGACAGACAACATACAACTGAGCATGTATACACACTGTAGATGTTTTAACATGTCAAGGATAAGGATAGACATATAGTCGATTTTCCATTTATTTGTTCTGCAATTATCAATGCATTTTTTGTACATTGTACACATATTTTTGTACACGTTTGTATACTTGTGTTGTAAATATGTCTAAATAAATGTCATTTAAATTCCAGTTGACCTTTCTTTGTTTTTCATCACTGATACAAGTACAAATGACATTTTTCACGTACGCTATCATAAGTATTAAATCAATTCAACTGTATACTTTTGACGTGCGCTTAAATAACAATTATTTTTGCACTTCTTAGCTTTTCAAATAAATCAAAAGAGATGATTGGTTGAATGAGAACGCAGTAGTCACTACCAGCTAACTACTGGTGTTGAAGAGACAACTAACTTTCAACTCTTTAGGTTCAGCAACAGCAACATTGTGAATACGAAGCCTCAGATGAATGGGATTCTTGCACACGCGCACACACACACACACACACACACACACACACACACGCACACACACACACACACACGCACACAAGGGACGATCACACCACAACAGTGGCAGGCCACACTGCTACAGTACAAAGCATGGATTCATGCTTTTCAATGTTGCACGCATGATTTGAACACGAACATATACGGCCATAACAGACACAGTGTTGTTGCTGCTGCTGTATGGCACATGTTGCTATACGTCCGAATCACAAATGAACTCATTAAACCCTTGTGTCCCAGCGTCACGCGTTTGAACGCGTGTGGGAGTGAGTATTATTCCACGGGCCCCGCCTACCAGCCAACCGGTATAATCACATTCATCTGACTCCATACCAGATTTTTTTTTCCCTCTTCGAATGTCATGTGTGGGACAAGAATGCACACTCACACATTTCAGATTGCGCAGCATAACAATACTCCTTTTTTTTTTTTTTTTTTACTCGCAATCATCCTCCATCTTCCTCTCCCTCAATCTCTCTCTCTCTCCCTCAATCTCTCTCTCTCTCTCTCTCTCTCTCTCTCTCTCTCTCTCTCTTTCTCTCTCTCTCTCTCTCTCTTTCAGAGATAAATGGGTGGTAGCTGAAAGGGTAGAGAATCACAGGGTCTGTTATCACCGCGACAACCTCTGCACCATAATTTCAATGGTTCAGAACGCTGTCGTTGTGTGCTTGCTGTGTATGTGTGTGTGTGTGTGTGCGTGTGTGTGTGTGCGTGCATGTGTGTGCGGGGTTATCTTTTGCGTGTGTATGTGCATGCTTGTGTGTGTATGAGTGGCTTGTCCACAGGACCCCAGCACAAAAAGTGCGTGTGTGTGTGTGTGTGTGACAGCGAGACATAGAAAGAGAGAAGGAAAGAGAGAGAGAGAGAGAGAGAGAGAGAGAGAGAGAGAGAGAGACCAAACAATGGCCCTGTCTTTCGCGAGGCAAGGCAAGGGCCCCGGGTTTTTAACATCCAGGGAATGCGACAGCGGAGGACTGTCACCATGGGCCCCGGCACAGTGAGGGCCACTGTGACGCGGCGCGCGAGATGGAGATAGGGGAGGGTGGTGGCATGCACCGTGACCCTCAGAGTAGGGTGGGGGGGGGGGGGGGGGTGTGGGTGGCACAGGGGGGGGGGAGGGGTTCTTGAGACAGGGGGGGGGGGGGGGGGGGGGGAGGGGGCGGCGAAAGCCGATGACAGAGG
>JAOPHQ010005995.1:140000-192500 GCA_030340625.1 Merluccius polli
ATTATGCCCTTTATACCTGCACAATAACTTGCCCTTCTTGTACGCTTTCAAAATCAATATGTTTCTGCGCTGGTCCCATATTTCTTCATCGATTGCTTCTATTTTTAGCAGTTCCTTACTTCAGACCCCTTAATGAGTCAATTAAATCAAAGTATATTTGCATAGTCGGGATAAAGGTAGTAGTGGATGAAGCTAGTCATTGGTCCTCTCTACAAGGTTTCTTGTGGAGAGTACCCTATACCTATCTGTGCCACGAAGCAAAGCCATAAAAAACAATATGTGCCAGGTGGAATACAGATACTTAGTTGGCAGATATGTTTTTTACATGCTGGTGTGAGTGTGTGTGTGTGTGTATATACACACACACACACACATTTTGCTGACTTTCCAGATGCACATGATTAAGAAGCCTTGTTCGCAATGAAAGCTTGTTCCTACATTAATTCTGCACTTCTTTCTCTCTGTAATATCTCCTAGGTACGAGGTGATGCAGTTTTGCTGGCTTCAACCAGAGCTGAGGCCCAGTACTGAAGAGCTCCACCTGCTGGTCACTTATTTGTGTGCCAAAGGCTCCTGTGAGGCCGAGGAGGATTTTGAACAGAGATGGAACACCTTGAAACCCAACCTGTTTGGCAGCAGCACCCACACGATCATATCCACCATAGCCCTAACCCCCGTCCCGGCCCCGACCACAGACCCTGCGGCAACGCAGGCTCCAGATGTGGAGCTGGCCTCCTCGGCCTCCTCTTCCTTTCCCCTCTTGGAGCAGTTCTCCGACAGCTTCCACTCAGACACCGGGGACGACCTCCTGACGGTCACCGAGAGCGTCCATGGCCTCAACTTTGAGTACAAGTGGGAGCAGGCCAGATCCGAGCAGCCGTACTGCTCATCGTCTACCAGCGGACCGCTGGGCCAGGGCAACCCCCACTACCAGGACATCTTCTACCCAGTCAAAGGAGGTGCGTCAGGAGGGGGCTGCAAATCCAACAGCCAGGCCTCGGGTGTATCCCCGTCCTATTACGAGTCAGACCACCCAGGGGTGGTTCCGGTGTTGAGCGCTCACAGCCCCTCAGTAAGCAGCGAATACTACATCCGGATTGAAGAGCCGGTGGAGTGCAACATAAACCTGGATGATGGCGAGGTGGACTACAGCCCGAGGCTGGAGGCCAGCGACGGTAGGCTGTCCTCTCAAAGTTGGACGGGTTCGTCCGTCCGGCATCCCGACGCCTACTGGTCTGCTGCCGATAATGACAGGTCCACCTACGACTCTGATGAGAGCCCCACCGTCTCCCTGAGGAGGTTGATGTGGCAGGCCTCCAACACGAGTCCCGTACCTCTAGAAGAGCACCACCTCCAAGGGTGCTGCACTTCGGAGAGTCAGATAGCCAGTGTCCACAGTGAGCAGATGCCAACAATCAGAGTGGGGGGTAAAGCCAGCCCGTCCGAAGATCATCTGACGTCAGATCTACAACAGAACCTCCTACCGCTTATGGGGAGAATGGAGAACTCCAGGAGTGTCTCTCGAGCAATCAGCAGCCCTAGTTTAGGATTCTGCGATCCATATTTAGAACCTAGCACAGAGAACTGTATGGTCAGCGATGGCTACTGTGATATGATTGGTCCCCTCAGGAAGACAGTACCTGTTGCTAATCACATAATCGACGTAGAGACAGGAGATGGCTTACTGGTGGGCCAGCGGAGGAGTGTGGTTACCAATGACATGGATGGGGACCTTTTCTCTGAGGCAGAAGCCACTAACTGGACCTCAAACCATTCAGCAAATAATAACAGCCTGAGCTTTGACAGCAGGCACACAGCCAATGTGCAAGGGAGCTACTTGGACCTCCAGAACACTACATCATATAATAACACAACAGAATTGTGGCCTGAAACCATAGTGAGCAATAGTACTGTGGACAACTATAAGCAGTTTAGCTACATAGAGACCACAGGAAGAGAAACTAGTTCTGAATCCAAAAGTATAGAGTTAGGCCCATATATTCACCTGGGTCCCAATGAAAAAGATACAAGTGACTTTCAAAATAAAACCAACTCAATTATAGATAATATAAATGCCAGTGACACCATGGCAAGCTCAAATTTAAACACCAGGGGTGTAAAACTAGTTGGCAAACCAGTAGCTCACTGTAAAAAGCCATTATTTCACAGTGTCGATAGATTGTACTCTGAGCCTATGAGAATGCTGGAAACAAGCTGCATTAACTCTCCAGTCTCTTATACAGAGCCCTACAAAGGCCAAATTGAATCCCTGTCTGACAGGCAAAAGGTGACTATCTGGGATATGTCACCCTTTATGCAAGGCATGCAGGTTCAGATTCAGGGAACTCGTGAGGTTTCTCAATCTGACGGAGTGTTAGATAGTGGAGTGGGAGTCAGGAATTCAAGCATTAGCCTAGTTGAGCTCGGTGACTTTAGTGAGGACGAAGATGATGACATAACAGACATCACATCAGGGATTTTTGTCGACTTCAACCTGGACTATGCTGAGGTCGAGGAGGAAGACATCAGTCCGGTGAAGCATCTCGCAGGAACCCCAGAAACTGTAGACACTCTCCAGCTGTCCCCGTCAGCAGCCAGTCCGTGTGACCAGGCCTTCAGCCCCGATGCCTTCAACACCCCAATCCTCCCCAAGTCCCTGGACAGTGGCTACGACACTGAGAACAATGAGTCCCCCGAGTTCTTCTTCAAAGAGCTGACAGATCTAGGTCAGGGAGTCTGCTCATTGACTGGCAGCACCCACGTCCAGCTAAAGGGACTGGGTGGAAAGAATCCATATAGGGATTCAGCCTACCTTTCTGATTACGATGCTGAGAATGAAAGGAGCCCACGAGAAGAAGGCGGCAACTTCTTTGCTGGTCCAGGTGACCGGAAGGTCAACGTTGGGAAAGTCCTGAGTCCTGATGCTGATGGTGACCTGATCAAACCCTTTACTAACACTGAAGAGCATCTGACAAACACAAGACAAATCATAAGCAGTGCTATGGTCCAACTCTCTCAAATTCGGCCAGACTCAGAATGTCACTCCCCTAATCCCGGACTTTCCATGCTGTCACCGTTTCCCCCTGAGATGGGGGGCTGTTTGACCAAGGAGTCGGGACCTGCCGAAGAGGATCTAGGGCTGAATACTCAGCATTCGGAGGAAGAACCATCCTCCGACTACACTTCCTCCAATATCAGTGAGCCTTTGGCCACGATCCCGGAAGCTTCAACCAACCCCGGACATGGAAACAGAGGATCAGAGAACTATTCCCCCGTACCATCGGTGAATTCTGACTCCACGATCACCGACTGCAAAGATGAGGGCTCAAAGGACACAGAACTCAGCGAAGACTCCACCGAAGAGGAGGAGCTCCCAAAGTTCGATCTTGCGTCCGTGGAGGGAGAGGAAGCCAAGAAGGCGGTCAACATAGACGAGGATGATTTCGAAGACATCGACGCGGGGGAGTGCGACTCACAGGACAGCATGTGCGTGGAATCCAATCGTCTTCCGAATAAACTTTCATCCTCCTCGTCCTTTTTGGAGCTCTGCGGACACGAGGACATGAGGGCCCCGCTCGAGGAAGAGGAAGACGACTCAGACGACAGCGAGTCCGACGAGGAGCTGAGAACCTACAACATCCAGGAGGAGGAAAGTGAGGAGAGCGAGGATGACTTCACCTCGGTGCCGGTGATAGTGAGCGACTGTAGCAGCGCTAGTCACCTTCGGAGTCTCCTGAAGATGCCCACACTGCTTAGCCAGTCCTTCTGCGACGAGTTGGAGCAAAAGAAAAAAGCGGTGTCCTTCTTCGATGACGTCACCGTGTTCGTCTTTGACCAGGTCAATATATATACCCAACTGCACAATACATTACATAACAGAATGAATAAAATGACGAATGTTGCTGTAACTTCTTTTTTTTAATGTATATTATGTTTTTGTGGCCACCAGGAAAGCCCAACGGGGGAGCTGTGTGACTACACCTTCTCAACAGCAGAAGAGTCAAGTGGGCAAGATTCTCCGCCAGGGGAAAACTCGAACAACCTCGAAGCTGCGCCTCAGCCTTGTGAAGAAAAATGTAATCCTGCAACATGTGATCCTGGTGATGCACAAGGAAATGGGAGCACAGAAGAAGGTATGTTTATCAAGAGAATAACTCAATAAGAAACACAGAACTAGTCAATGTTTTTCATTTCATTTGGTGCCTGTGGTGGAACTTTTAGGTGGAGACTGTAATTGTGAAGATGACCTCCTGATGAAAACCAACGTTTCCTTATCGGATACTCACTCGGAGCCCCATCCCTCGGCCACCTCTTCCTCCGACGGTCAAGATGCACCAAGACCTACAGCTATACCCGCACCCCTCAACCGCTTCAGTGTATCCCGCTTTTCCATCACGCACGTTTCTGATCACCACATCGGCTCACCAGCAGGTCTGTATTAAAAAAAACGGACTGTACTCTTTTGCACTCTCACATACCGTTCACAACTGTGAATTAATTTCCACTAAATATACGGGAACATACCACGTTATGTAGGGTTACAATTGAGGTGAATACGACTTAAAAACCTTTCTATGCTGAAAGTGTTTATCTTCCATTGATTGGTGAATAATCTTCATTCTTATCTCATTTCCCCACCCCAGGGGAAGATGGAGACCAGCAGTGAAAGCCATCACATAAGCTGGTACCGGAAAGGTCAAACCCAAGTTCTCAACAACACAGCAACACAGTATTATATCTAGGTGTCCTACTTATTTGGAATCTGCGGGGTTGGCTTCATCAGACACTGGTGATCCCTAGTGAGACAGTGCCTCGTATCGTAGTGAACAGTTTGAGGTCTTAATTCAGTTTAATTTTAAAAATAGTAAAAGAGCTGCAGTTTGTTTAATAATGACGACCAGAATTTTATAAAGGAAAGCAGCATCATCTTCTGTGCAACGAGATAGCAAAAGATTATACATAAATGATAATATATAATATCCAATTTATTTTCTCATTGATGCAATGCAGCGTCAATGTACATTAGCAACTCAGTGGGACATAGTTTTATGAGATGGAAGAGGAAAAATGTCAAATGAATGCTTCCATTGCTGCTCTTCTCATTGGCTGCCTTGGTTCTGCTTACTCATTGATTGGACAGTTACAGCTCTCAGTGCTGTAGCTAAATCCACAAAGCATGATGAAAAAAAGGGAAGCTGCTATTGCTAATTGCCCAACAACAACTATTTTAATTAGGGGCGAGGGGTGGGGTTTCGGTATGGTGGGGTTGCTGAAATTAACAGTGGCCTTCAAAACCCCTCTCAACGCGACATCCAACTTACAAAAAGGCGTTTCTCATTAAACTACAGGGGGGGGGGGGGAGTGGTAGCTTTCATGAAACAGTGTTCTAGGTTTATTGTGTTGCACTAAAACACAGACCACAAAATGTCATTCTGACTCCCCTTGCTAGCCCTACTAGCTCACTCCGTGGTCAGAGAAAAAAATGGTCTTCACAGCGTGTGATCAACCAAAACGTGATGAAACCCAGGAAAAATGTTTGTCCACGTTGTGTGTTGACGTACATCTATCCACCTGTGAGTGTGAGATGATCCATATTCGTGTCCACAGTGTAAGCTACCGATTCACCTTAACGTAAATGTCGTATGGTCACTCCTCACATTGCATTATAGTCAACAGGACAGTGAAGATATCCAAATGTGTACTGAGAACATAACATGAGCAACACATAATGGGGTTTTTTTTAAACCTAGCGCCCCCTTCCCAATGCTTTTTGTGCAGAATCCAATACCAATTCACATGTGTCTTGCCATGAACAGTGAATGTCCCACCCACATCTTTATGGAACCTCCTTACCCAATATGCCCATTGTCCATGGTAAAATCCATCATAGTTTTGGTTATAATAACCTAAATACCTGGGTTTGTATTAAATTCAAATTGAAATGACGCAGAGAGAAAAAAATAAGTGTAATACAAATGACATATCGTTCACATATTTTATGAGTGTTATCAAAATGTTAACAGGTAGCTTGACTTCAATTTACTACTGCTGTATTGAGAGCTTCCTCGCCTCCTCCGCTCAAAGTGCCAATTCAGTTTCCTCTGTCGCCTTTTACATTCTCCTAAGTCGAGAATTGATATTTTTCTATGAAAAATTATAAAGAAATAAATTAAAAATGCAATCCAAACAGTGGACGACAAGTCTCGAATCAGCCAAAGAGATGCTATTGAGCCCATTCGCGTAGGCAGAGGAAATGCGTGTGTATGAGAAGGAGAGGCTGGTCGCTCCATGCACCAGTAGTAACATCATACCCTTGCTGTGTTCCCATTTCTCCCTCACTTATCATGGCTCTCGTACCATCCCAAAATGAATAAATCACAACACATGTTGGTTTTCTTTCCTTGTGTCCGAGTCACTCAAGTGTTTCTCTGTGAAACTAATGTGAATGGTTCGGGCATTCATTTGGGT
The DNA here is from genome assembly GCA_030340625.1 of Merluccius polli. NCBI lineage: Eukaryota > Metazoa > Chordata > Actinopteri > Gadiformes > Merlucciidae > Merluccius > Merluccius polli. The sequence goes on from JAOPHQ010005995.1 coordinate 146,469, forward strand.
TGGGCATCATATAACAGACACACAAAATAACAACAAAAACAAAAACCAACACGGGTCACACAACTATGAATGCTGTACACAATGAAGTTTTTATTTTACACAATAACTCCAACGAACTGTACGTCCTGTACAACACAAATATACAGAACACAACCGAGCCAAAAGTGAGAAATGGACAAACATTTAGAAAACCGGTTGAAAAACAAACGCAATGGGACATTTCTGAGAACATGAATGCAATGCCAAACATTCCCTATGATTCTAACTGTTGCCGGTATGCAAGTTTTTCAAAAGATACATTTTCATTATTGTATAATTATGTTACTGGTGATTATTTGCACTTGAAGCAATAAGTCTCAACGCACAGTAAAATAGTGTGAAATTATGATTCTACAATATTATGACAGTTGAATCATATCAATTAATAAGATACCACTCTAATTAAAGCTGAAACTGATAATACAAAATGACCCATTATTTACATAAACATTTTTTTGGCCAACATCTGGCTGCTCTGATTTGACCAAAAAAAAGAAAAAAAAAAGACGATTAATTGTATTCTTATATCAGCAAAAAATATGCTGCCTTTTTATAACAGCAACTTACTTTTGATTATTCAAGATGACCAGAAGACAAAACAAATCGGCAAAGTAACAGCATAAAACAAATAAAATATATAAGCAGAGTTGTGATGCGAAATCATTTGCATATAACAGTGTGTAGAATATTGATTATATCAAGGCTGTAACCCGTTTCAAAAAATGTGAAGGCGCAGTTCCCAAATTAAACATTTTGGTATACTGTATACATTTACTATAATATATCATGTGTTCAGAACTAGAAACTACAGTTTAAAAATAAAATCAGTCCAAAGGATCTAACTGTAGCCTTTGCATTTTCAATGCATGTTTGAACAACAACATTTGCCCAGCACTGTATAGCTTTTGCCCCCGAACGCTAATTTCTGGCGATTTACTATTCAAACAACTATCGAAAACCTTGTTTAGAGAGCACCATCACGGCTTAACTCTCAATGATATATACATGTATATACACACGCATACAATTCTCAAATAAACACTACAATCGATAAAGATATTCCACAGCAGCAATGCGCAGAGAGAGTATATATTAGTTTCACTTTCCTCCAACAGTGTAAATGACAGCAGCTGGCCAACCTGTGTCAGCAACATTGCCCACATAAATATGCGTTAGCCCCCCCATCTCTCCCACCGCGAGTGTGATCTACGAGCGAATGAAAACCACTCCCTGATTTGCTGAATTTAATGATTCAGGCAAGAGACGTTCAGCGTTTACCTGCAGCCCTGAAGTGCTTTGCAAAGCATCACAATGATTACGCACACATGACAACAGATGGGATTGCCCACAGCCGTCGACTTGAATGCTATGCAGTGTAAAAAAAAAAAAACAACCTTTGAGTGTCACTTTTAGATTATTGTCCCCAAGTGACCAGTGTCAACTTTTTTTGTTTGGACTCAGTTGTCAGAACCAGCACTAACCAACTGTGGTGGCCATTTTCTTCCTGCTCTTGTACGGAGAATGGCCCTTTAAGCAGTAAGGTAAGGTGGACGGCCGTCTCTTAGTAGAAGATGGGTGCAGATCGGTCATCCATAAATGTAGGCCTGAGGTAGACCTCCAGAGAGCGGTCACTGTGGGGAGGGGCGGCAATGAACAGCGACAGTTAGGGTGCACGGCGACGTACAAAAAACAAGAACAGACAGTAACACACAACCTGAAACCATCACCACCCCCCCCCCCCCCCAAACCCCACAAAATGCCCCCAAACTTAGTGATTTATAGCAAGCGTGCAATGTTCTCAAATGCACCCGTGTTAATCAGCACAACAAAACACAAAGGCATGCAAATGTTAGTGTCTTTTCCTGAATGATACCATGATATATATATATATATCACGAAAAAGAATCATCTTTTACAACCCAGGGCCTCCTGGACAAAGAGTGACTTCTGCCCGGTCGTCAAGAGGCCCAAGGACAGAAAAGATGGAAGGACTCGCAGCAGCACCCTGCTGACAGCCAGTGAGCACAGAGAGGAAGATAGAGAGAGAGAGAGAGAGAAGCAAGAGACCGGAGGAGAGGGAGGGGAAGAGGAGAGAGAGAGGAAAGGGAAAGAGAGACAAGAGAGAGGGAAAGAGACCTGGAGGAGAGGGAGAACGAGACACGAGAGCGAAAGAGAGGCAGGAGACCGGAGGAGAGGGAGAAAGAGACAAAGAGAAAAAGAGAGTCAGGAGACCGGAGAGACGGAGAGTGACTGGAGAGAGTGAGAAACTTGAGAGAGTAAGTGAGTGAGTGAGTGAGTGAGAGAGAGAGACTGGAGAGATAGAGCAATTGGTTGGCTGAGCGTGGATGGAGGCTGGTGACTTACGGAGGTCCTGTTCCCTCAGAACCGGGACAATTCTGGACCCAAACTGGAAGGTAAAGAGAACCCTTGGGTTTGAATTGCTTATCTTTCATTAGGATCATGCATGGCTGACAATTCATAAAAGGCATTGGCACTGCTGGTTAGTTTGCTGTGAGGTATACATACTGTAGGCAGACTCTACTGACTGAAATGACAGGATGGCAAAAGTACACTGCATGCTCATCATGCCGTAGCCATATAAAGTCTTAAAAATAAAAGATGCAAACACAAAACTTAAAAATATACACAGCTAGACCTTTGGAGATGTTCAACAAGAAGATCGGAACATAGTCTGGCTGGCCGTAACGCCACTAAAGCTTCAACAACACACACAAAATCCTTGCTTGTACCATCACCGCAAACACAGGCTAGATCATTCTTTAACACAACCGGCAACAACCCTAGCAACACAAGCAGTCGCAAAATGCAGCAAGGTAGCAAAACGCCAGCGATTCAACAGAAAACCATACACACTGAATGAAGATGAGGGCGGGGCCATATAACGTCGGAAAGCGTGGGCCAGGCAATGGGAAGGCAGGGCTAGGCAAGACAAACCAGGAAGTGGTAGGCGGGGCTAGGCAAGACAAACTAGGAATTGGTAGGCGGGGTTAGGTAAGAGAAACCAGGAAGTGGTAGGCGGGGCTATGGATGGTCATGCAGAGACTAAAAATAGCACATGCTTGGCAAGAAGTGGTCCACAATACGCCCGGAAAATATAAGGAATAAAAATCACAAATGTGATTTTTACAAAGAAAGAATGAGAAGCCAGATAACCAACAGAACAGATTTCTCTCCAGACAAGACTGTTTATTAATATATAGATATATGTTTTATTTAGAATACCTTTGTAAAAAGTCACCATACATTCAAGGTCAATTTTGTGTATCACATGAGATCCCTCCATAGCATGCATAAGATGAACACTTTCAACTAAAATCAGCATTTTTCTTTTTGTTCCTGGAAATATTTTTGCTGTTTTACAAGGACAATAACAACTTCTTTAAAGGAAAGACTAAAACTACACAGCCAATCAGGGAATACAATTGCAACACTGTAACTTTAATTTGAGCGCTTTGTTTTTCTCACTAAAAGGCTCACATGGACCATTATGCGCTTGGCATGTACAAACAGAATTATGATGAAAGCAATTTTAAACGCAGTTGACAGTGGATGTCTCAAATTATCCCCCCACCCCTTCCTCTTAACTTCACATGAGATTTTTTTTTTACATAATTAATTTGAAGACCAGAAACTACAGTTTTCTTTAAGTCATCAAGTATCGACACATGAAATACTAAAAGTCGACTGGATTAAATACTCAAAAGGGCTATCCAGAAAAATACTCCCAAATTAGACGGACTGCAGGCAGTACCTCCGACACGGCCCGTTAATTTAAATACGTGAGGCGAGTCTTTATTGATTGACATTGGGATAGCCAGTGCCAGAGTCACGGCCAACCGTACATGTCTTTTCCTGTGGGCGAAAACCCACACAAGACGAGAGAACATGCGAGCTCAGCCCAGAAGAGATTGAGTTCATGTAGGTTGGAGTAAATAATTTAAAAAAAAGGTAATATCTTTTTTGAATAAAGTCACGCCATATTTTTTTCTTTCTCCCCCCCCCCATACATTACAAAAATATTTTGGATACAGGACAATTTGGTGTATTGAATAAAACTCCTAAGGCAGATTTGACACACACACACACACGCACGCACGCACACGCCATTCTGGATATTAATATCAGCTCAACGATGACACACGGAAGCAGAGCACGAATCCAACACCGTAATCTGCTGCACAGCCTTATTGTAAACAGATCCTTGAGTGTGTGTGTGTGTTTGTATGTGTATGTGTGTGTGTGTGTGTGTGTATGTGTGTGTCCATCCATATCTGGTCCACATGTGCTTTAAGAAGGCCACACACACCCCAGTGGCATCAGAACAACGACAATTACGTCTTTTGGCACTTGTACAGTACATGAAAATGTCCTTTTAGTTTGTTTTGTTCGTTTTTTTTTTTTAAACAAAATGACACAACCATGTACATGCATGAAAAGACAAGCAGTAGCAAAGGCAGTCTTTTGAGAGAGAGAGAAGAAGAAGGAGAAGAAGAGGAAGAAGAAGAGGAAGGGAAAAAAAACAAAAACAGGGTCAAGTCCAATGATCGGTTGGCAGACCGCGAGACTAGTAGATTATTCAGAGTCCATATCGCTGCTGCATGCCGAGCAGGTAGACCCCGCTCGGAGTCTCTCTCTCAGGGCAATCCTCCACCCACCAACCGCTACTGTCCTCACACCGACACCACACCACCACCACCACCACCATCGACGGCCCGACACCCCCGGTGAACGGGACGGGACGGACGGGACGGGAGACGGAGGGAGGCGGAGATGGGAACCCGGGGGAGGAAGGAAGAGAGAGGGACAGAAAGGAGGGATGAGACTGGCCTCTTCCACCGGAGGAAAGGGGTGAGTGTGTGGAAGCGGGAGCAAGAGAGAGAGGGCGGAGAGGAGAGGAAGAAGGAAGTGAGGAGGAGGAGGTAGAGAGGACAGGAAAGGTGGTAGGCTAAGAGGATGGGGGTGTGGAGGGGGGGGGGGGGGGAGAGGATGGAGGGGGTGGGGGTCGGGTTTTGGAAGAGGGCCCCTGTGCTATTCCCGAAGCGTTTTCCTGTGTCTGTCTGTATGTCTGTTCTCACACAGTCGAAATCAATTTGCCATCAGGACTGTCGCTGTGGAACAAAGGAGAGAAGGAGGCTTGCCAGGTCGGACACATTCAGAGAGTAATGAGAGAGAAAGACAAGACGCAAACCCACAAGCAAGCACACAAAGATGGCGGTCAAGAGAGACTGGACCTTTATAATTGCCTCATCAACCCCCCACTCAGCGGTTGCGACCGGAAGGGCGAGACGCGCGCGATAGACCTACACAGACGCGAAGTGCTCTGCCCCTTGTTCCGTGACACACACACACCGACAAAATATGTAAATCATGGCACAGCGTCTCCCAATCAAAGTGCAGCGGTGGGTGTTGATGAGGTAATTAAAAGCCCTCTTCCCAACAGGAGGCATCCCATGTTTGATTAGCTTAGGAAGGAGGGAATTCACCCTGCAGAGCTGAGCTGCTGCCCCCCCGACACGGAGATAAACACACATGTACAGCAGACAAGAGACCGTGAGCAGTGGAGCCCAGGGGGGGGGAACCCTGCGTGGCTCCCAAGCAGTGATGACTGGGATGGGGTTTTGAATGTCAACTGTCCACTGTCACATGTATTCCACCAAACACCGACACACACACACACAGTGCTGTGCACACTCAACTCTTTCGACACTTTTTTACACACACACACACACACGCACACGCACACACACACACACACACACACACACACACACACAGTGTACCTGAGACCGAACTATCCGTAACCCTGATGTCAAATAACCATACAAACTTGGCAATACCTAAAAAAATAACATTTAAATTTAAAAAAGGACTGTGCTTGGGGTATTCTGGCCCAACGAAAGTGGAACGAAAACAAAGATGTACTTAAAAACACTTCAAAACGATTAAAAAAAAGCTACCACATCTAAAGTGCTGTTAAACGGCAAAGCAAGCAAAAGCAAAATAAGTACTGTGAAGAAAAAAAGGGGATGCAACAAGAAATAAAACCTAATTCCAATGAAAAGAAACGGGGGGGCGGGGGGGGGGGCTTAAGGTGATCTACAGACGATCTTACCTACAGACTATGCAAACCATGCAGGACACGGCCTCACTTCAGTGTGGGCCTCTTAACCTAGGTGTGCCTCATAGATTCAACACTCACTCTCACTCTCCAGTTTAGACGTTCACTCATGCACACCAGGCATCCTCATTGTGGCCCAGAAGGCAAGGGGAACTTACCTTGTGGCGAAGCGACTGTCGTAGTCCTCGATGGCAGGCTGCAAAATAGTGACACTGTTTAAGCACCGGTTCTGTGTGAAAACGTTTACATCCTGCGATATAGTCGTCCCTTGTTAAAGGATGACTTCTGGGTTTTTTTTCAACCTGGACCCTATTTTCCCATCATTTTTGGTCTCAGGGACTAATGTGGACTGGTTGTTATTGTGTCTCACCAAGTCTCGCCAAAGAGATATCAGAGCGAGACATACATTTAGGGCATTTTGCAGACACTTTTGTCTAAAAAGTACTTACTTACAGTAAAGTACATTTGTCAGATGAAGTGAAACAACAATATATCGCTGTCGGTACAGATACAGTAAGGATGTCAATAGAACAAGTTTCAAGCACTCATAATTGCTAGGTTAACCCATTCCTCATATACAACAAAGATAGCTAGGATACAAATTCTACAACATGCTAAGTGCTATTTTTAAGTGCCAGGACGTACAAACAATAAGTGCGTAAGAGACTTCTCCTTGGCGAGACTTGGTTAGACACAATAACAAAGAGACCGGATCAAGTGAATAGGAAAGACAGAGGTTTTATTGCTCTGTAGGGATCCTTTCCATAATGTTGTCAGACACTTACAATACCAACCTGAGCCTGTCAGTGGCAAAACAAGCCCTTTTAGAGGACGTACATTGATGGGGCGCTAATGCCCCATAGCGTTTCATCGCTGCCCGTTTCGCAGCTGAAGCACTCTCGCTTCAATACTGAAACCAACGTCAACATTTTTTGCAACCCTCACGCTAAATGTCCTTTGGCAGAATCGGTATAAGGAATTATTCAACGGATAATTTAGTGAAGCCAGGCGAGACGGCTACGATGGTTCACCGGTATTGTCCTTTAAACACTTTAAACATTTTGCTCCGTTTGCTTTTCTTTAACCAAGGGTGAAGAGACTGCAGTGTGTTAAAAGGGCCCCTATTTTACCACCAGGTGTGAGTGTGATTTATTTCCAGAATTTCATGTCACCACCCTCTAGTGACATCACAAGTGGTAGTGTAGATGTATGATGACTAGATCAGTCTACCAGCCTACCCAGTGGACTGTACCAACCGGTAGGCTTATCCATCCATCACACGTCTGGGTGGACACTCCCACTTGTGATGTCGCTAAAGGGTAGTCACGTGACACTTTTGAAACGGCTTGTAATGGCTAATCACACTCACACCTTGTGGTAGAATAGGCGCCCTTTAATACAAGTAAGAGCAACATATTTGTTGTCCAATTAGATTTGTTGCCCCCCACCCCCCCGCACCTGTGTAGTGAAGCCTGCCATGCTGTAGGGGCGTGGCCGGGTCTGCGCTAGACTCTGGGCCAGGAGGCGGGCCGTCAGGCCGTAGTCCGGCATGGGCATGTCGCTCTCCAGGAGGTTCCCTGTGCTGCTGCTCTTCCCATGATGCAGGCTGAGGGAGAGACGCCGTGAGTTATTGTGTACCGTGCCCTCGTCACTCACGACAGAGCAAACCTACATGAATCACCAACTAAAGTTATTTTGAAATGATATTACAACACCCCAGCCCCGGCCCACCCCCCCAAAAAAAAAGAAATATATATATATAAATGTAAATACGCATACTTGACTCTGAGCTTCTCGCTGTCGGTATCCGGCAGGACGCGCGTGTAGGAGAAAGGGAACCAGCCACGCCTGTAGAGGACGAGTGACGGGTTAAAGGTTAAACCGACCATGAGGAAACACTGTGCACGTATGATGCGTATATATATACACACACGTGTGTGTGTGTGAGTGTGTGTGTTGGGCCCCACGACGCACATTTTGTTCTTTTCGTTCTCGCCGTAGTGCCACCCGTCGCGGGCCTCGGGGACCAGCAGGGTGATGACGTCGCCCTCGGAGAAGCTGAGCAGGGTGCCGTTGTCGCCGGCGGCGTGCGAGAAGATGGCCTGCACGCGGGAGCGCCCGTTCCTCTCCAGGCCGGCCGCCATGGAGCTGGACCTGGGCAGGGTCCTCGTCTCTCCTAGACGGGGGGTCCCAAAGGTGTTTTTTTTGTGCTGGTTCGATGTTAAACCTGCGCTATGTAACTCTTCTACTGCAGGTATTTACTCCTTGAACTATGATGTTTTTTTATTTTTTTATTATATCTATATTATTGGAAAGTCTCTCAAGAATAAAACGGGCCCCTTCCACGAGTCGATCTGTCAAAACGATGTAAGGACTAATGTGGGCCGACAGCGAGCCGGTCATTTTTGCAAAATAAACCCCAACAGGGTGATGCAGGACCCCAACGCGAACACTGTACATTATAGCGTCCACAGCAGCAATTTGTTACTCACGGCAGCACTCTGAAATTCAGAAATAACAGAACGTAGCATGTCGTTATTGACCAACCAGAATCGAGTTTTCAACAAAGCTGTGTAATAAATATCTATATCTGTGGGTACGACTCAAGCCACTAGAGGTTCCTAAAGGGAAAACGTGCATAGTGCAGGTTTACCTATTTCCTATTTATTCACTTGGCAGACGCTTTTCCATCTAACGCGACTTACGTGACCTTGGATTCAGGTTATTAAGGAGCAAGTTAAGGATGTTAGGCATCTTGCTCAAGGACGCCGACTCTATAGACACTGGGCATCGAACCCAGAGCTCGGCTGTATTCTGAAACATGGAAGTGACTCGATTTTGGTTCGATATTTTGTTCTTCCTCTCCCCCGATCGTACGGCGAACGTACGCCTCTTGAGTGACCGCCGGGCGCCTCCTTACCCACTGGGTTCTTGCTCTTGGCGGGGGCGGGCCTCCGCACGGGCAGGGTGTTGGAGTAGACCTCGCTGACCTGCCTCGGGGGCTGGACCTGGGGCGAGCCCTGGGGGGACGGCGGCAGCCCCTGGACCGCCGCCGCGCCGCCACCTCCGCCGCCGCCTCCGCCCTCCGTCCAGTAGTCCTCTCCGTGGACACCCGTCGTCCCGTTCACCATGGCCATTCCCTCGGGGCCCATCAGCCTCTGTTGTGGGGGCGAGGGGGTAAAACACATCTGTGACTCAAATCATTGGGTTAGGTCGACCCGTTACTAGCATGCTAACCAACATAGGCAATATGCATTTTAGCGACAGGGTTCAATTCCGACCTGCTGAACACTTTACAGGCATTTTTCTAAGCACTCCGGTGTTTTAGCTTGTCCCACCGGGAAAAGTTTACTAGTGCTGGCCCGAGTTCGTGCTTGCCCTTAGCCAATTAGACGCTTACGGCTCGCCGCCTCCAGCAACATGATTGGTCGAAACAAATATGAAGAGAAAGAAAGCAGATTTGAGCTATTCTGCCATCACACTTTAGATTACCAAGCTAAAGTGTGATTTGTGAGCCTACGTACCGCCTGATGTCCCAGGCCACTGCCCATGAACACGGCCAGCTCTGGGGGCACGGGGAGGGGCTGGGCCCCAGGGATGGGGTCCGAGATGACCAGGTTGGACTTGGAGGTGTGCAGGGGGCTGGCACCGCCCACCGAGCCCATCTGCTGCGCCAGGAGCATGGCCCGCTCGGGCAGCTTGTTGGGGTCCGAACAAGCCTGCTGCCACACAGGGATCTTCTGGGTCAACAGGTCCTTACCCTGGGAGGAGGAAGGGGAAGGAGGAGGAAGGAGGAAGGAAGAAGAGGAGGAGGAGAAGGAGGCGGAGGAGGAGGGATGAAAGAAGGAGATGGGACATGAGGAACGAAAACTAGGGCTGCAAACTAACAATTATTGTCATCTGCAATTATACTATTTAATATGTTTGCAATTCAATCAATTCATTTTTTCACCATAAATAATGACAAATGCTTATGAGTTACCAGAGACCCAAGAGATGTGCTTGTTTCATTTAACAAGCAATTACAAGAAACTATTACATCAAAAACAGAGCACTTTTATGATAACGATTAATCGATTATAATAATTATAATCAATAAATGATCGATCGGCTAATTGTTTCAGCCCTTAAAGCCACAAGGAAAAAGACAACAGGACAATGAAAGAAAACATGGAATAAGGAAACAGAGGGCTCAGATGAATACGAATAATAATAAGTAGAAAAAGAGGTCAATTCAACTACTCTCAACTTCTCTTTAACATATTTTTTTTGCTTAGACCGGTCCACAGTCCAAGATTTTTTTCCACACACTGCATGGGCGACCCATTGAATCTCGTAGAAATAGCATACATGATACATCCGTATATGTCCGCACCAACTAACCGCCTGCAGGACCTACCACCACGCCGGGACACTGGCCTGAACACACATGCGGTGAGCTGCTGCTGCACACATTCCCGTCTCAATGCTTTGTAATTACTGTCATAATGTCAATGACACCTCAGTATACTACCATTAACTATGAGTGTGTGCAAACACACACACACACACACACACACTTTTTTGGTCAAAGTTTCAATAGGCTGGCAGTAGACAACCAGTCATGAGACATATGCACTGTCACACACACAATCACAAACCCCATGTTACCAGACATTCATTAAATGCAATCATAGTTTTCCAGGCTTCACCGTTGAAGCGACACACATGGATTATTTATCATTTTCCCAAGCTCATCTGATTATATGGACAGCGTTATGGCCACCGTTTTCAATGGTTCACCTGACTTAAAGAGACAGAGATGGAGAGAAAGACAGAGACAGACAGATGGAGAGAGAGAGACACAGAGACAGACGGAGAGACGCAGAGAGAGACAGAGATGGAAAAGAGACAGAGAGAGAGACAGAGACAGACAGAGACAGAGACATGGAGAGAGAGAGACACAGACAGAGAGACACAGAGACATATGGAGAGAGAGACAGAGACATAGACAGAGCGAGATGGAGAGAGAGACACAGAGACACTTTACCTTTCCATGGTAGGCACTGCTGTTCTTGGCCACGGCACACTGGCGGTCCACGAGGAAACAGTACCTACGGCGCTCCTCGGACAGTGCAGTCTTGTAACCCTCGGCGATGAAGGTGTCCAGCTCGCTCTGCTTGCTGCTGATGGTTTCCACAAACTGCCACGGAAAAACACAACCACGCACACACAGGTCAACGTCAGAACGGAAACTAGAGACGCTTCAGGTCTACCTGCCCAATCCTGGAAAATGATAATAATAATAATACAATCACAGACAAAAGCTCAATTGAATGAGAGGGTGAAACCTTCATAAATACCATGTGCGTGCAGAAATCACACCTGCATCTGGAATTAATCACTGCATGAATTGACTGGTTAATCACGGTGTCTTGTCGAGTAGCACTCACTCAACCGATTGCATTTCTCTTTGCATCCACCAGGGAGCACTACTTCCCCACTGTCAATGGCCCCGCTGAGTTAGTTAGGTACTTTTTAAGTGGCTAAATCCAATAAGAAACATTTTGTGGGATGGCCTTGTGCGCGTTACTGTTGGCGCAACGCCACCTACGCCATTACACAAATTCTTTGAACCCTGGTTGAATATGTGAGGGAGTGCGAGGGATAAAACAGGACAATGAATACATTTTTCTCCTGAAAGCAGCTTGACCTTGTTCGGTTACCTCCCGTCTGCACGGGGTATAACCTCAAATTAGGCATTTTCAAATAGTTTGCGCTTACTCCATCTCTTTCTTTCGACGACACAATATTCGTGTGCAGACATGATGCTTCATCAAGAAACTATTTGTTTAGTTTAGTTTTTTCAATCCCGGCGGTCACGGATCTGACACTGAGCAGCCAAGTTGAGGTTTTTAATTTGTATTCTACTGTTGTTCGCTCTCCGATGAGGAAAAAAAAAAAAGATAGTGTCGGTTATGTTTTTGGAATGAGTCACACTTCATACTGCAGGGCGAAACTGGAGAGGTAGTATGCTATGTGCACAGACACACATACACACCTGAGTCTTTTATATTAGGAAAAGACTGCATTGTGTCCGCAATGAAAGATTTCCATCCATGTGGTGGTCGTTTTGATGTGGTGGTCGTTTTGATGTGGTGGTCATTTTGATGTGTGCGTGTGCGTGTGTGCGTGTGTGCGCCCCTCAAAGAGTTAAGGACCACAGTGTTGTCGGAGCTGTTCAACCAGTCTGTCCTCTCTCTGCCAAATTTCACAGAGTCTCACGCCATGGATTTAAAAAAGAAAATAAATAAAAAGCCTACATGTAGCCAAACTCAATAGAGACTAACGGAAATAAAAGCAACATCCCAGTCACCTCAGGTCACATTACAACCCAGAACGAGGCTCATGGGGAATCTCGTTATGCAAGGAATTACACAGAATTAAACTGGAAACGTTGCCCAATTCATACCGGGCTGTTTGTTTATTTTTTTATTTGATTTTCGGTATCCATGTGACGGCACGTACCGGAGAGGAAAAAGGCGATACCGCCAGAGAGCGACTAGATGTGGTTACCGGGCCTGGTGAACAACCGGCCCCTCTCCCCTCACCAATATGCATACAAGCACCAGCATTGCATTTGGGACTTCCATTCCAATACACAATGGTACAGACGATATTAAAAACACAAGTACTGTAGCGCAGTACAATGCAGTTCAACAACACTTGAAGTAATTAAAACGTGTGTGTGTGTGTGTGTTGGTGTGGGGGGTTGGGTTGGGTTAGGGTGGGGGGGGGGGGGGGGAAGGGTGATGGGGGGGGGGGGGAGGGAGGGGTGATGCGCCTTAAGAGGGTACAGAAGGGGGCTCACAACAACAAAGCTGCTCGTACTCGTATTTAATTCCTACAGGGATTTAGCTCTGCACTGAGTGAGTGACAGAGAGAGAGGGAGAGAGAGAGGGGGCGAGAGAGACAGACAGAGACAGAGAGAGAGAGAGGGCTCCATGCTGTCATTTAGTCATCATCAGCACCGTGTGAATCCAGAAGACTTATTGCAGAGCTCCAGGGTTACAATATTGAAATGACAACTTCCCCGCTGTACACGTCAGCCGTGGGATAAAACTCAGACATGACATCCTCCGCACACCTGCGTGCCTCTGAGTGTGTGCACACGCATACGTACACAAACCTGTGACACTCACCTGTGTCATCATGACCACGAATCTCTAGTCTACGCGTTTGATATTTTCACAATACGCGTACTTGTCACTTCACTATTCTCCAATTTTGCAATAATTTCACAAAGATAAATAATAAAACGGCCGGTGAACCAAGTCTATGACCAACCAACCGCCTCTGCTGGATCCTGGGCTGTCATTAAAACATCATTGTGTGCCCTGGGAGAGGTTATCTAGAGAAGACCTCAAATTTCATAACGACGACACCACCGTCTACGCAGCGAGCTCCATAATGAGCTAGTTAGCATTTTGGCAATAACTGTAGTCAGTGATGCGATCACTCGCCGATCGGCTCTCAAAAGCAGGAAGGTAGAATATGAGAGAGAGAGAGAGAGAGAGAGAGAGAGAGAGAGAGAGAGAGAGAGAGAGAGAGAGAGAGAGAGAGAGAGAGAGAGAGAGAGAGAGATAGAGATAAATGGATGAAGGGGGAGAAATGAATATGGACAAGAGGTAGGGGGAGAGTGTGAAAAAGGAGAGAAAGATATAGGGGAGGGGAGGGGAGGGGAGGGGGAGGTAGGTGGCATGTGCAATCAGTTTAATTTCTCCCATTTTGTATTTATTTAATCAATACAAAATCAGTCCATGGCTAGCTGGCACATTTGAATAATAACGCGAGTTCATTTCGGTTACTTTCTCTCAGAAACGCCAATTTAAACCGCTGATTTTCTCTCTCTCTCTCTCTCCTCCTTCTCACCCTTTCTCGCCCACTTGTCGTTTATGATCCGGAGATGTTTTTTTGTGATGCCTATATAACTTGTTGCCATGATTTGTAATGGCTATGAGTCACACTGTGTGTGTGTGTGTGTGTGTGTGTGTGTGTGTGTGTGTGGGTGTGGGTGTTACAATCTCTATTGATCTCTATTGACTATTAATTCAGTGCGAAGATAATGATCAACCTCATATGATACCCTGCCTCAATAAAGCTTGCACATAAACGCATCCGGTGACGAGCCGCCAGAGATTAGAATAACATTCTGGCTGCCGATGATAGCAATCATCGTATATTATATTAATTTCAATAACGAGGTTCCCGTCTCGTCGGTCTCCCCGGGGGAGGAGTTCCAGGGCTGAAATCTCAGACTCATCCCATCCCATGAGCTTCGTCTCCGGTTCAGCCACCGACCTGCAACGACATGCCGCTCTCTCGTCGGCTCTCCTTTCCTCCCCCGGGGGGGTGTAGCACACCGCTCTCCTTTTGTTTACCCATTGCACACACAGACAATCTTTCTCCCCCCCCCCCCCCCGCGACCTCAACTTTGACACTTGTTAGATTACGCCTCTCTGTACAGGGGAACAAAGGCTATCGGACACGTGGGTCGGATCGATATAGCGATATCGCCACACAATCCCACCGAGGATTGTGCGTGTGCGCACGGTTCTGTGTCCGTGTCTAAGCGCGCGTGTGTGTGTTTGTCTCCGCGTGTGTGTGTGTGTGTGTGTGTGTGTGTGTGAGTAAGTGAGAGATCAGGGGCGGGAGCAGGTCCAAATCAAGTGCCAGCGTGGCGGTTTCTAAGAGGCGGGTTTCACGCCCCTGTGATCACCTCCACCTCCACCTCCACACCCCCCCCACCCCCCTATAGATCCCCGACCGGCAGCAGCGGGGGGCAGTTTCCTGGTTCCAGGTATCGATCGTGGCTCCAAGCGGTGACTCGTATCACGGCTGGTCGTACCTCAACGGGGAGAGATGTGGCCAAGGCTCCGGCTGGCTAATTAGTGGGCAGGCCTGCGCTTGTTGTTTAAGTAACCAAACTGGCTGCCGCTGCTGCTCAGAACGCTCCTCCAGGCATTCCTGCCTCTCCCCACCCTCCCCAAGGAGCCAGAGTCACACAGCCCCCCCCCCCCCCCCCCCGCCCCCCCCACCAACCCCCTCTCTCCCTCCCCATCAATGCCGGCGGTACCTCCGCTGCAAACTGAAATGGCGCTGCCGGTTGGGGGCGGGGGGGGGTTGACTCGTTGGCTCAGCTCGTTCCTGCCTGAAGTCATTTGCTGCGTGATATTCCTGCTCTCGCTACTATATCCGTCTCTCTCTCTCTGTATAATAAAATGGTCAAAATGCCACCCCCCCCCCCCCCCCACCCCCGAAAATAAATAGTGCTGCAGCACTATGTTTTATGTGTTGCGGGGTCTGAAGAAGAGCCAAGTCACCAGTTACACCATGTGACTCCACTGTGCAGCTGCGTCCACGGTCCTGGGTCCACGACCTGGAACCCAGGAACCGTTTCACCCGGTGTTTCTACACAGCGGCACACACTCACAGCGGAGTCTATAGGAGTCTAGCTTAGAGAGCCTGGCCAGAGAAAAACGCATCAGAAAATTACACCACAGTGAAGAGGGAGACTGTGTGTGTGTGTGTGTGTGTGTACATACACAGAATACTAACAGTGTGCTGCTGAACTAAATAAATCATGCATATTAAAATGTGATATTGTGATTTTGTTCATGCATGTATTTTGATACCCCCCCCCCCACCCATCACACACACACACACACACACACAAATCGATTAAAGAATCACACTTTTCATCTATCATGCTTCATAAAGACTCACCACAACTGGCTTGTAGTGCCAGACTGTACAGTCTCGACCACATGCATGCAGGCGGAGACTACTGTAGCACGCATATTTCCTTCATTGGATCGATGCATCATGGGTGCATCATCATGAGGGCATCATCGACACACACACCGAGGAGCTGTTTGGTAGTGCATAATAACGCCCACCTGTGTGTGTGTGTGTGTGTGTGGGGGGGGGGTTGGGAGGTGGGGGGGCTTTTCAGCGGACTCACCTGCATCTCCTTCTCCCCGTACTTGGAGGGGTTCTTGCTGCCCTGGCTCTTCCTGCGGAGCTTCTTCAGCTCAGCCTGACACTTCTCCAGACCCTCCCCTTTGCTCTTGTGCTCCATCTGGTACTTCTTCAACGCCGCCTGTAGGGGGCAACAAAGAGCATCATTATCTTTGTCTTTTTTTTTTTTCCCCGTCACCGTTAAGACGGACGCCTCTAGCAATGTTGCCACGGTGCCAGCTTGGCATCTTACCTTACAAATGTGAACAAAAACAAATCTAGACCCCCCACCCCCCACCCACCCATCCATCACTAGGGAGGGCTGAGCTTTTAGCCTCTTTTAGTGGCTGAAAGCGTTTTACAATTGAGGTTCACAAATCTCTGTTTATACACACACACGCACACGCACACGCACACGCACGCACGCCCCCCACCGATGTAGCTGTGGCCATGAAATTGCATACACCAGCTATCCGGGAGGCAGGTAGAGCTTGTGTTTCTAATCAGAGAAAGGTTTAAAAATCAACAGGCCTTCGGCTAACGAGGCGACCCACACTCTACCTTCCTAAACTAGGGGATCAATGGCAGCTGACATTTTGCACAACACCGCCAAGCAATTTCCCCCTCTCGATCGCATCAGCCCAACACAATGGTCTAACCATCTTGTTGAGAGTGCCGTGTCAATGTCTCTCTTCAGGAGTGCAGCGTACTGATAATGCTGTGCAGCACGGACATTTAGTTTGCCGCTGGTGCTACGTTTGCATAACCAGCCAATTCAACCCCGAGAGTCCTCGGATAACGGTCGGTCGGTACGTCTGATTAGTCGGGTTGAAATCCCTGACGGTGCATTTTGGGAGTAAAGACGAAAATGGCTTGTGACGGCAGCGAAAAAAAACACCCAAGCCTATAAGTTTTGTTTTAGAGTTTTGTTCAGTTATGGGGCGTTTGGTCTGCAACGCCGGCGACGATACATATCAATGCTGTCTTTGTTGCTGTGGCTTTGCCCAAAGTAGTTATTTCAATCATTCTTAGATGGAGGACATCCTGATGAGTCTGTAGGGGGACGGACGGAAGGACATAGCAATGGGATACGCTTGGCTTTCAGATCTCCACCATGGGGGACTGAGCAAGCCGAGCAGACCCACCACCACAACCGTCTTGTTGGACTGTGATACAATCTCACTATGCTGCCATGACTGTTGTCATGGCGAGTTGTAATTTAATTCTCTCACCGACCGTGTGTGTGCGTGTGCGACTGGCGGGCAGCGCACAAATGTTTCTCTCCATAATATTCAAATCATGGAAGCTTCATTTTTTGGCTGGACCAGCAGGCCAGCCCTATATCCACGACACTTTGTCATTGAGTGAGTGAGTGACTGAGTGATAGAGTTACACCATCGGTCAGAGTGAGTGATGACGTGGTCGTCGTCGTTTCCCCATTGGGCGTTGCTCTTTCGAAATAAATAGGCGCGGACAGTACTCTCCTACGTCCTCAGAGGGCATTTACAACCACTCTGTTTATTGACTGCCGTTCATTCTGAAGCTATCGAGCGCTGAGGACGGATTCACGGTCTGCCACATACTAGCTTTTGACCTAGTCTTGATTTTGTCCAGATCCAAACATAGATTGAACCGAACATACCAACTGAAACCAGACGGTCTTTGAGGCAAGTTGACTACAGAGTACATGTTTATACAAGAGAATGCCATGTTTCTTCATAGGCTTTTCACGACCACACACTGTGTGTGTGTACTCAGAAAGGCTTTAGGAAAATGAACCAGCAGTAAACATGCCAAACTGTGGACAGCTGGACGACCTCTGAGGGCGTGCCACAACACAGCCATGGCTTAGCACGGTGAAGGAGAACTCACGATAAATATTCAGTATAGAAGAATCACCGACAGACTTTAAATAGACTGCGTGGAGAACCAGTACTTCGACTCTATTTAGCAGTACATTTTCCGCCTTTTACTGGCTCATTTACAATGACATTTCGGGGAAGGAATTTAGCCATTTGCGAGATAAAAATAAAAAATAGTACAATAAACAATGCAACATCAAGTGGTGGATGATGCAAGAGGCTTGCAATCACAATAAAGTGGAATGTTCAACTCAAGATAATTACGCGTATACCTTTCAAGTATTCATAGAGGATATTGTGGGGAAGCAAAATAAATGTTACTTATTGTGTCTATTGTCAACAACCAGCATGACACATTGATTCAATACAAAACATTTACAATGATCTCCCATTACAAGCCACAGTTGGCTGACCCTGGTTGTGGACCGATGGGGTAAGCTAGGGAAGTCATAGCAACCTAAGCTAATAATGGAGGTGATATAACAAATACATGTTTGTAAAATTATTTTTGCCATTGTTGTGGGACAACATAATATCCATAGCATTTGCCCCATTGATCTGGTATCCTCAGCCTAGCACATGTTTTGACAGCGGCCCCAAAAAACTGATCATTAAATTGTCATTAGTCATAATTAATAACCTTGAGGATTCTGGTGAACTCCAGCCCACTGGGGCGATGGCACATTTATTTCCAATTAAAGATCTTAGACCTTTCAATTGCCAATCTATATGCAACTTGGTTATATCTCCCCATGGAAAAGGCTCCCTTAGTTACTGACTTATTAAATGTCCAAAAATGTGGGTAATATAATTTGTGAGTGAGTGTTTCACAAGGCCGACACGTGCAACAGACAGACTGTCTAATAACCATAACAGGGAACAATGTACAAATGGAAAAAATTAAAATGGCTGAGTTCTACCGTTGAAAAAATGCAAAAGGAGCTTTTCTTTGTGTGTCGGGTCACCTCCCTGAAGGGATGTTTTGCAAGTATCATTCAAATGGACAATTGCTCGGGGATAATGGTGAAATATGAAAGTGTACAAATGGCTGATTATGTAAATCAGTCTGCAGTTAACAGGATTTTTTCTCCTCACACTTATTGGCAGCTTAAATGGAAAAGGGTAGCACCGGTTTTGTCGGTTGCCCGAATCCTCGATCGATTATGGCGAGAAATGGAAAACAACTATCAGGCAAACGAATGAGTAAACGCCCGACTTTTGGGGAAGATTAAAGTTAAGCCACCGTCTGATGTGAAGTTTATTGGTCATTTTGGTTTGATGTTGGTATTGGATTATTGCTTGTACAGTTTTTTGGTATTTTGTTTTATCTTCAGTAAGATATGACCCATTTCAATCCAAGCAGCACAGCCCGAGACGCTAAAAGTTTTTTTGTCGAAAAAGCATCACTTGCGTGGCATGGCGATGCAGTTCTACTCTAACCCGGTGTTGGGATTGCTCCGGGAGCATCCAACACAACCCGAGGGCAGAGTAAACATGTCACATGTAATGCCAAAACAAACAGGACTCACGGCAGATACTGTGTACAGAGACACGGTGCAGACGGTACACTGAACACCAGACCAGGTGCTGCTCCGGGTGCTTTCAGCAAGTCATTAGGAGGGTCGGAGGACATCTTGCAGCAGTCAGAATCCGCCACACATTGTTGCCGTGAGCGACAGCTGCAGTGCATGCCTGCGGTCCAGTTTTACGCGCCAACCACCCTCGGATGTCATAACGAGCTACTGCCGATGCTACCCAGCTCATGGCCAATCGGCTGACTTATTGATTAAACGATTCCATTGTTTGATTGACGATACGCAGATAACACCGAAGAGTAGAGAAAGGAACCTCAGTCGATTAGTGGAGTCAATTCACAGGAATTTTGTTGTGTGCATGTGAACATGCACGATGCCCCTGTGGAAATCCACTGCGGTGTCGCGGTAGTCGTGCATGCATTCCTTTGTGCGTGTGAAGCAAACATGCAGGCACTGAAACTAAAATGGGCCTCCATGTCGCCATCCACGGGAACACGGCCATTGGATTTCGATTCCCATCAACCAAACCAATGCACAGCACTGGCTCTCTCCACACCGAAGCTACATCCCACTCATTCTAAAGATATCACACAGACGAGTGCTGCAGCTTTGACTTTGACACACACACACACACACACACACACACACACACACACACACACACACACACACACACACACACACACACACACACACACACACACACACACACACACACACACACACACACACACACACACACACAAACACCTCTCGCTCTCACACTCTCCCTTAATTGTCTTACAGAGGCAAGCTGGAGAGCGGTATTTAGGACGCAGCCTTGTAGCCATTACTGAGCCAGTCAAATCCATGGTCTAATGTGCCATCATGTAACCTATTTAAAAACTCTGCTAGAGATTCACCCGCTGCTTGTTTGGGCCCCTGAAGGCATTTCAACCAATCGGACGCTTACGGTGAGATAGCGTGCGTCCAGCTCCACCTTCTTCTCCAGCTCAGACAGCAGCTCGTTGTGGAAGGACTTGAGCTAGAGAGAGGGGGAGAGAGGGAGAGAGAGAGAGAAACAAACAAATCAACATGATGTGGGCAGGTAAAGAGCCGCATTAAGCACAGCACGCCGGTGCATTCAGGATATAAACCAAGGGAGGGGAGAAACAAGTGTTGTGGTGTTGATAGCAATAGGACTACAGGAAGCAAGGGAAACGGCGACATTCGCCCAGCCTCCGGATGTAGAAAAATACAAATACAAACAATATTGTGAATGGTAAGTAACTATTCTATAGAAATACCCACCATGTCCTCCAACTGGACTTGGATCTGCCTGTGCACCTCCGCCATCTGGAACAGCACGTCCCCTAAACCAAGACACACACACACACACACACACACACACACACACACACACACACACACACACACACACACACACACACACACACACACACACACACACACACACACACACACACACACACACACACACACACACTTAGAAACCCAGAAGAGAAGCATTGCTAGACTAGACAAGCAGACCGCACAGAAAAAAAGAAAAAGAAAGACATATAGGACAAGTGCATGTTTAACTAGGACAGTGGATGACGTGACATTAACTTTTTTTTAAACAACCCCAAAAAAAAGAAAAACACAAACAAAAAAAGAACACATTTGTTTGTGAATTAATTTGGATGACACACAAAACAAACAGAAAATGTATATTAATGCAATAATGAGGTATTAATAAACAAGCCATGACTCTATGACGGTGTTAGACTCTAAGTGATGATCACCAGGGGTAGGATACACTTTTAATTCATAGATTAGATAGAGGGCATGTGTTGTGTGGCGGTCAAAACATGTAGTGATTTAAGATAAAATTATCTTAAAGATAAACTATGGCCTAAAACACTTTGACATCGTTAAGTTATGTCTACCGGTGACATACAATGCACCCCAGGTCCTATTTTACCGTTTGGTGTATTATTTTACTTTTCTGCGGCTAAACTCGATTTCTGTAGACGCCATGTCACACAGAGACATTGCTGCAGTAGTTACCATGGGGTTTAATAGGAGAGTAGGTCTTCAAATTGCTGTAGCATCAACCGTAACTATCAGATATTAGTTTAATTCCCATATGACAACAACTCAGGGCTTCTGTCTCAGAATCACTGCATATCAAATTTTTGCAATGTTTCTATGGCCAAAAATCAGTCATTTAGTAGGACACATGCACACATTTTTGCCGGGCCAGCAGCCTCATACATCCAGAATGCACTTCGGCTTTGCAGGCTTGCGGCGTGGCCGTGATCTCCATACAGCTGCTGAGGCATGGCCTCGTTCGAAGAGGAAACAGCCTGGTAGTCACCGTTAACCCGGCCGATTTGGTCTGTTCTGGCAGCGGGCCAATGCTTCGAGGTTTCGACATGCGATCCCAGACCAGTCGGACAGGGATTCATTGGATATCCCTTTTTTTCTTTGAGCATAAACTCGCTAGCCTTAGAGATAGCTGCCTTTTTTTCGGTTTGGGACTTCGAGTTTTTCCCCGAAAGCGAGGGGTAGAAGATCAAAATCCAGTATTAGTAGAATGCACCACTGGCTAAGCTAAAGTTAGCGTTGCCAGGCTAGCTCTCCCAGCCAGTTCGCCAGCTCTCTTTAATCCTGCGGCCGTTGTCACGAAGGGACGGTTGAAATTGGATTGCCCGTGTGGCATATTGTATCATAGCATACTGCCAAATGTCTAGCTAGCTTTCACAATTAATAATAGAGCCTGTTGTACATTGTTATAATACATTTGATTAATTTATTCAATTTATAAATGTACAATTGTTAGGGTCATGTAGGAAAATGGCACACTGGAGCAGATCTCGAGAAGCCTGACACGACAACCTGTGACAAATTGCAGCCAAGTACAATATTACACATATTGGAAAAATAAACCCTGGAATGAAAATGTAATCGATGTTAGACGTTTTATAACAATGTCAAAGTGTTTTAGCCTGTATTATTCCTTTAATATCAGTGTGATCTACTGAAATAAAAATACAAAAATAAAAGCAAGAAATCTCTATCTCCTCCACACATACAGTAGTAACAGGAGATAATCCAAATGAAGCGAGGGAGAGAGTCATGCAGCTAGTGAAGTTGTGTTTTATTTTTATATATATAGATATATATATACACACACACAAATACCTACATGCTGCCTCTTCTGAAAATGCAGTGCATTGCAAAGAAAAAGGAACACAAGGAACTGGGTTGAGCGAAGGACAGATACGTACAGGGACAACCACGTGAAGAGACAAGACCTACAGAAAAGACACCTCAGACGTGGTTGTGACGAACCAGCTACAGTTAATACGAATAATCAAATGCCGCTCGTATATTAAAAAAAGGCTCATTAGAGCAGAGTCCACTGTAAATTGTATTTGTATATTCAATAATATAGACTGTAGACTATTTAATAAAATAATGATATAGCACGGGCTTGTGCAACACATTTTTTTTGCAATATTTATAGCAGAAGCCTGTAGAGTCTACAGGCTATAAATCTATAGAAGCTATAGAAGCTATATAGACCTCAATATGTTAACAGTTATAAAGTGCATTATTAACATTTAGGAAAAATCCCAAACCATTATAATTGTGTTTGGTCTAGATATATAGGGTAATATATGTTGCACTTATTTATACACATTGCGGATGTAATCAATAGTTAGCATAGAGGGCTGCTCATAGTAAAATCAAAACATTATCATGCAGACATTGGGGTTAAATTACCAATTAAAATGTCCCATTGGTTGGCTCATGAATGTCCTAAATTAAATATCAACCGCATGGATAAATCAGCAAGTACACCAAGACATAGTATGAACAAACGATGAAGACCACATCAAGACGTTAGACAAATGCATGGCTACTGGCGACATATCTTCGTTGTATGCAGTAGCTCTGAATGCAAGGTTTCACCCGTGTTATAAATGTTTGAGCAACGGCAACCGATCGAGATTTATTTATTTTTCCCCCCTAAAGCGCAAGTCAGATCCTGCCTCATAACAACTTTGCTAGCGTAGCCTATTTGATGTAGACATATTGCTGTGAAATCTGGTTCGGCATTCTGCTGTGCGAGTCAAGGCATGAAATGCGTTACATAAAGCCACAGCACAAACCCCCCCTTTGCACAATTCAATCTACTGACCTCGAAAGAAAACGCATTGTTTCAGCCGCCCTCACAGTAATTCACTTCGACTAATCAATTGTAACCGTGTGCAAAAAAAAAAAAAAAAACACATTTCGACTGAAGGCTGAGCGCGCCGCCAGTTGGAGTCAAACCCCCTAAAGGAACCATCGGATGCATTGGGAATTGGGAAGGGATCGTAGGCCGTTACTATCTGGACGGATTAGTAACACCGCATCAACACAACTACTATCTTTTTGTGTGTCCACAAAAAACGGTGCTTCCTTTGCAGCCCGTGTGAAACCTGGGGAAGTGGTATACAGGCCAAAGCCTTCTGTTGGCTCCCAGCAGGCCTGCTAAGCCGATTACAGATGCTCATCCCTGATCAGGGCTTCACAGGCTTAAGACTGCCAACAGTTCTGTCGACGTCTTGAAGGGGCTCGATCAATTAATAAATGAAGAGCCATTGCAGTACATGCATACATACTTCTTGATAGTCTCTCTCCCTCTCCCCCCCCCTCTCTCTCTCCCCCTCTCCCTCCCTCATATACCGCCCTCTCCCCTCCAGGGTCTCCGATCTAGGGAGAAACCAGACCAGGTATCAGGCGAACGCCGTATCTGCGCACGTCCTTCCATGTGCAGTTTCATTTATGAACGCCGAGAGATGCCAGAGAACGTGGGAAAAGGAGGGAGGAAGAAATGTGTTGGCTGGTGAGCCAACCATTTAGAAATGCAAACAGTTACCATAGCAACATGCATATCTGATCACAGAACAACAGAACATTGGACTGCAACCTTGCAGCATTTCGGTGGCAGAAAATAAATGTCTTCAATCAAAAATCAATGAGAGGCATAATGTGGGGAAGAAAAAAAAAAGAAAAAAAAAAAAAGTGAGTGAGTTCTGCGCATTTTGGTTGAGCCCAGAAGCACACCGGGAGCAGGCAAGCAGCAGCCTGCAAGGATTGGTTTCGGAGTCGCCAGTTTGACGAGGATGTCGGCATACCAGATTAAAGCTATGCAGGTACATGACCGAAGAGTTGATTAGCAAGCTGCCCTGCTCGACTGCGGCTAATCACACACACACACACACACACACACACACACACACACACACACACACACACACACACACACACACACACACACACACACACACACACACACACACACACACACACACACACACACACAGTATTACTTTGAAGTAAGTAAGTCTACGCCCCCCCCGGGCTCCACACCACTAGATCCACCCTCCCTAGGTAGTCACCCTCGTCAGTGACTATCGACAACTTCTCCTCCCTTTCCTCCCCCTCCTCCTCCCTTCTCCTCCGCCCTCTGGGCCGAGATGGAAACAATGGCGTTCTTATGTGGGTGAGGGCGGCGTCGCGCCTCCGTCAGTCCACGCTGCGTGCAGACACACGCCTGGGTCCTGACCCGGAGGTAGGGTGGTGGGGGGGGGACCTTGATCCCTGTGCATCAGAGGCACTACAGGCTCTCTTCACTTGTGTAACAACGGCGGTGAAACTCCCACACACCCACAGGTAAAAGAAATGGAAACAAAACAGGCCGTGGGCTTGAGCACAGAAGGACACGGGGGGGGGGAGTGAAGTTGGACAGAGAGAGTAAGTGGATGGATATCAAGAAGAAAAGGGAGGAGAGAGAGAGAGAGAGAGAGAGAGAGAGAGAGAGAGAGAGAGACGGAGACAGACGAGATTGGAGATGGAGAGAACGGAGGTGGATGAAGAGACACTAAATCATGGTGAAGGTCAAGCCAGAGATTCGGTATTGTGTTGCCATGGGAGCAGGATAATGCCAGGGTCGTTGCTATGGTAGGAGTTGCGAGGCGAGGGGCAGCTGTTTGAAAAGCACTGTGGCGGCGCTCCAAAAAAACACTGTAAAAAAGATACTCTCGCCCCCCCCCCACCCTGTCAGCCACCGTTACATCAGTGTCTCTGTTGTGCTTGTAGTTGACTGATAGTGGCTGCCACACTGGGCAGGTGAGTGGACAATATTACTGAGGTGCATACAGGAGTGAGAGAGGGAGAGAGAGAGAGGCGTGTCGAGAAAAGGTTCATATCTTCTTACTGCTAGCGTATCATTCTGGACATGGGTCACTAGCATAGTGGCACCACACACACACACACACACACACACACACACACACACACACACACACACACACACACACACACACACACACACACACACACACACACACACACACACACACACACACACACACACTTATTAAAATGAGAGGATTCGCCATACTTGTGCATTTGCATGTGTTGTTGGCACACAAATGTAGGATGAATTTGTCATCTGTGCATTGTTTGAAATGTCAAATCTCACTCCGTCCATATTGCTCTTAGTCAATTTCTCCATGCATGACATAAACATCCTCTGGGTTGAAAGGGCGAGCGAGTACTCAGGGAAGACAAGTCAGTACCGACAAAGAAAAACAGTAACTGGCAAACAATGTTTATCGCAGAAGTTCGTCATGCGTTAAGAAAGTTATCCCATATCAGGGTCAGGGCTGGGGACCAGGTGTGTGCCGTTTCCTTCTACCTACATTTTTTCTCAAGGTGTGGTCTAGCACTCGGAGATGAGTCACAGATAGAAGATGAATGGGGTTTTCCATGTTATTCTTCTGAAGGACAGGAGATGAGGTAATAGTATCTATGCTTAAACAAACAAACCCAAGGTAGTCAACCCTGAGCAAGACTACCTGCACTTTACAATGACATGTATACTTAAAACATTGGATAAAAGCATCTACTATCCGGTGAATAGTAAAAGGGGACAATTTGGAAGTAGACGGTAGGACTAGCCTTAGGACTGAACTTTCAGTGAACCACGCTTCAACTGGACATTAAGATGAGCCCCGCAAAAATATATAAACATATAGGTCTCTATATTTAGCCATGGGTCCCAACAGAGAGAAGATACTGGGGAGATTCTTAAAAAATAACAGCCTTCTTTTGGCGAAAATCTTTTGGGTTTTTTGTTACCCCTTGCTAATAATGCCAATAATGAACTACATTATTGACAAGCACTTAAGAAAGACTGAAGAACGGTGTAATATTGAGAGCTGGAACACACAAGACTCTTATCATGACAGGGCATTGTGTGCAAGTGTGTGATGTAGAGATTGAGGCGCTTTCGCACCGATAGCTCGATAGACTCGGTCCGATTCAGAGGTGAGGTTGACAAAGACAATGCGCATGTTTACACACTAATAACCAGATCATTATCTGATTTATGGAGTTACCAGATTATTCAAGCGTTAATGTAAACAGCATAGTGCGATATGCTTCATCGGATAAAAGCCGATAAACACACCTAGCTATTTGCCTAACCTTCTGTTTTATTCGGCACATGTTTACCCTTGACCTGATTTATTTCGGGTTTTTTTAGATCTGCAAAAAAATCAAAAAAGCGGATGCAGTTAACAGCAAACATGGAGAGCGGTAGTGGTAAAACCTGCAGTATCTCCGCAGCTACCGAGCTTGTACAACGCAATTGCCACTCGCATTTCCAGAGGTACAGCGGGACGCACTCGTCGTCGGGGGCTTGTTACATCCATCATCAGATCACACAGTTTCACACAGTTGCTGTATAAAAGCTTGTCGCTGTCTTCCGCTGCAAATGTCACTGGTAAGTGGTAACATTTGCACAATGCATTGTCTTTTGGTTGGCTTCCTATAGTTGGGTTGGATCACTGTCAAACCTAAAGCAAACCAAACCAGGGTTCACTTGGAAGCAGACCGAGACCCCCGTTTTCGAGTGGACCAGAGTTGGTTGGTTTGGTCCACACCAGACTTCGAATGAGCTTTCACAGCACCCCAAAGGAACCGTACTATCGGGGGGGGGGGGGATTCAATTAAAATGGATTTGTTCACTCCAATATTGTTTTCTTGAAAAATCAAAGCT
This sequence comes from Merluccius polli, assembly GCA_030340625.1. Classification (NCBI taxonomy): domain Eukaryota; kingdom Metazoa; phylum Chordata; class Actinopteri; order Gadiformes; family Merlucciidae; genus Merluccius; species Merluccius polli. The sequence continues at coordinate 174,144 of JAOPHQ010005995.1, forward strand.
CACCTTTAGCATTTTTTAGGTCCCCAGGAACAAATCAAGGGCAAGCTGTGTGTGTGCGGGGCCCTTGGACCACCATCATGCCAAGCCTTATCGCAGAAATAGAGCAGTTGGGAGGCCCCTGGGAGGGGGGCACAGAGCTAAGAAAAGAGCTCCTCTGCTCCCATTTAATCAGGGCCAGGTGTTAGAGGAGGAGAGAGGTAGGACAGATTAACCAGAGAGAGAGAGAGAGAGAGAGAGAGAGAGAGAGAGAGAGAGAGAGAGAGAGAGAGAGAGAGAGAGAGAGAGAGAGAGAAACCGACGAGAGGGATAGAGAGCGAGAGGGATAGAGATAGAGAGAGAGGCAGGGTGAAATAGACACAGAAAAGAGAGCATGAGAGAGTGAGAGAGATGGATGGTGGGTGTACATTGTGTGGATTGTACATTGCTGCTGGGCACGCACACAGCCCATCACACTTCCTCTACAACAACTACTTCTTTTGATCAAAGGCGTGCCATTAAGATCCACGACAGCATTCATTTACCAGCAGAGTAGTCCCACAAATCAGACTTTAGATTATCCTCTCACACACACACACACACACACACACACACACACACACACACACACTAAACTACTCTAACATCTGATGGCAGTCGAGCTCAAATCTGGCGAACAGAGCATTTCACTTTCTTTTGCTTTATATTTGTTTCCACCAATCATATTGCTGGAAGCGGGGATCTGTCAGCACGTAATTGGCCAACACAAACCTGGCAAATAAACTGTTAAAAAAAGTGTCTAAAGGTTTCAAATCAACACTGTGTAGACTGGCCACTGTAGAAATATACTAATCCTCTTGTGATGGCTTCATTCACTCACGCAAATTAGTTTTCTTCTGTAGAATATCTCGATGAAATATCGTAACGAAACTGCAAACACCTTTCAGGTGTTGGTTTCCAGCCCAGGCAAGTTCTGCTATAACATTGTAGGACTGCTGGATCAGAGATTACCAGTAGAGCAACGTAATGCCCATGTCCCAGAACCATTAACCTAAAAAAAAAAAGACAATTATGCCACATCATTTGCTAGCCTTATTTTCCCTGTGCAATTCTTTTTTCAGGTAATTACTGGGAGTAATATTAGTCTCTCCCCCTCTCTCTCTCCCCCCCACCCCCCTTAACAAAGACTAAGCGATATGTTAGTTTACTACAGTTTAATATGGCCTCCCTTCATTATATGCGATTTCCCTACGGGAGTCGAATCACACGCAAATGCTATTAAATGGCGGCAATTACCACCATGGGATGGTTAACATGAGTTGATAAAAGGTAAATCAAGCTTCGTCAAAGAGGATTACATTAATCAAGAACAATGATGGAAAAAAAAAAAAGATTTGAGTTTATAAACGTATGCAAGGATGCAACGTAACGGACTGTGGCTAACGCAAATGCCTAATAAATCCTTTATTTTATTAGATGGGGCTTAAAAAGCTGCATTATATACCCATACTCATCTCCATTCCATGAGAAAATAAAAGCGTGGTTATAAAATGGATAAAATGATTGCACAGAGAGAGTGAGAGTGTGCATATATGATGAAAAATAATGGAAAGAGACCAGGTGTGTGTGTGAGTCTGTGTGGCTATGCATGTGTGTGGGAGGCAGAGTGACAAACAAGGCTACGCTCAAGCAGAGGAGGATGCGTGGGAGTAGCAGTGAGTGAGTGAGAGAGTGAGAGAGTGAGAGAGAGAGACACACAAGTGGATTAGGAGAGGGGACATACACACAATATTTTCCGTTTGCGCTCAGAGAACAGGGTGTCAGAAAAACGTGAACCGAAACAAAACACCGCATTTGCACGTTGATTTGTGGGTAATGAAAACGCCATCGGAGGGCATTGGTTTTGCGGAGGTAGCGCGGATGCCTTCCCTCCTAGTTTGAAGCCGGCGAGATATGTGTGCATTTGTAAACGAGGCGAGGTGGGAGGGAGAAGGGAAGGGAGAGGGAAGAAAGGATGGAGAGCAGCTGTCGGCTCTTAGATGTGTAGGTGGGACCACATTCAGTCTCCCAATGGCAACAATCTCTCTCTCGGCTTTAACATGTGCTTTAAATGGTAATGTGGTTTAAATTGCGCTGCATTTATGCAACACTCATCCAAACACCAAGACTAGCTTTATATTTTATTATTGCGCACGCACACACACACACACACACACACACACACACACACACACACACACACACACACACACACACACACACACACACACACACACACACACACACACACACACACACACACACACACACACACCTCCAAACACACGCACACACACACTTCAGAAATGTCGGTAGGTTAGGTGCCTTGCTCTAGGACTGCTCTGATGCACTGACACACAAGCCTCTAAATGTCGGACAACTAGGACCAACCTCCTGGTTTACTGGTCCTCTGTGGACTCAACTGCGCTTTGTTTGTCCCACCGAACATTTGCTTACTGAACCCTTGCTTACTGAACACTTGCTTACTAGACACTTGCTTGCTAAACACTTGCTTGCTAAACACTTGCTTGCTAAACACTTGCCTCACAATAATGGTCACATAACAATGCGCTTATTTACAGAAGCACAAACCAGATTGATGGACTAACTATTGTCACAGTGGAATACAGTCCCCCCCCCCCACAACAAACAGACAGACAGACAGCCAGACAGACACCTCCACAGTTCCAGAAAAACCTGTTGTACTGCATTTACATGACGCCTGTGATTGTATCGGATGCCTGCATGTTACGATATTTTCTCCAATGACAAACATAATCAGTTGTTTACAAATGTGCCCAACACATTTCCATGAAGCCCAACCTCCCGTTGACCAACCCCAAACCAGAACACACTTCCTTCCCTGGTCGACCCTCCCTCCGCGTCAAACAGGAAACAGACAACGTTTTGGGTTTGACACGAGGTCAGGGAGGGAGCTGTTGACCATGACTGACAAACTGCTGGAAAAATTTAATAGCAGCCATCTCTCAGAAGGCACTCACAATGAGTGGAGGGGATGGCCTGCTGCCCTGCTAATGCCTTTTGACAAGAGGATCGCGACACACACACACACACACACACACACACACACACACACACACACACACACACACACACACACACACACACACACACACACACACACACACACACACACACACACACACACACACAGTAGTGGCAGAGTGACCTTTCCACATAGTCACACTGGACACGTCGGATGAATAAAAACAAAAGGGATAAAAACAGTGGGAAACGGGAAAAAACAGAATAGGTTCCTTTAACTGCCAGAACGAGTCTTTATAAGAATTACATTTTGATTTTTCAGAGTTTTATGAAAAAGTTTTACTGGGTTTTCAGTTCTGTCATTCTTACGAAAAGCATAAAAATAGACATAGTAAAATGGCACGCACGCGCACAAAGAATTCAGAGAATTCACAGGGAAATGTGTCACAAACACACCACACTGGCAAATCTACTCAGATACGAGTGGCGCTACGCCTGCCAACATCTTGACAGTCAAAGTCTTGACAGTCAATGTCTTGACAGGCGCAATCTTCAAAATGAATCCGATTCTCAATGACTCGCTAATGTTAGGGTAGCCGTGGTGGTCCAACAGGAAGTTAACAGGGGGAGACGTGTCGCCATATATTCCCTTCAGCTCAGACCTGATTGTTGACAGGTTGTTTTCCCCCAGATTTTAAAGCCATTCTGCCAAAGAATGCAGGGCTCGGTGGTTTAAGAAGGCATCAGCTTTGCTGAATAAAACATTGAAACAGCGCTTTCATGTCGGTCCTGGTTGGTGCGGGTGCAGAGGTGAAGCCCGAACTGGATTGCTCCACTTCGACGAAACCACCGCCCCCCTTCCATAAAACCAATAGCTAATTCTACCAAGACCACGCAAGAGCCACGCACACGTACTCAGCGCCGGGGAAATCTCTTCAAACAGCTGCTGATTTCCCAAGGGTGCACACCACTGCAAACAGCGATCTGTGACACACGGTCACCAAGGCAACAGTCTGACAGGGGCTAGGCGACGAATCCCTCTATGACCCCTCAATATTTATGAATCAAAAGAGGACACGATGATGCATGCATGCATGAGCGCGCAAGTTATGTGCGTGCACGCGCACACACACACACACACACACACACACACACACACACTCTGAATTATCAAACAGCTGCCGTTCACAATATTTCACTCAGATGAAAGCAGTCTTCCCTGGTAGAGAAACCCGCTGTCATACATAAATGATGTCTCACCACCACAAAGTAACTTCCTGTTCCTGTCAACATTAGGTCGGTTTTATTTATGTCTGTCGTAGCACCTGCGTGGTCAATGGATTTACTTGACTAGTGGTGTCTATACTGGTGCACTGCCGTACCTAAATCGAAAGGACCAATCATTAATGTTATGAGCTACACCTGTGCTTTTCCTACTGTGAAAATGGGTCCATTGTCACCTCTCTCCATGCAACACCTTTCTCGAGTTTCCTCGGCAGGCAGGGGCAGAGTGCCCTTCCATGGAGAAAATAAGGTACGTCTTCGACTTTCAATGGACAGGAGAATGGCCGGCAATATTAGAAAAACACAGCATGTCGGTTGTGTGTGTGTGTGTGTGTGTGTGTGTGTGTGTGTGTGTGTGTGTGTGTGTGTGTGTGTGTGTGTGTGTGTGTGTGTGTGTGTGTGTGTGTCCATATTCAGCTGTCAAAAGACTTTCAGAGGTCCATTGTGCCTGTGACCATGTAGCCAGCAGTGCAGCCACCACAACCCTGAGAAAGGACAGTGTTGTAGGGGGGAGAGAGAGGGAGAGAGCGAGAGAGAGCGAGAGAGAGAGAGAGATTGAGCCATCTGTCAGTCAATCCAGCAACTTACCCAGATCTTTGGAGCCGTGGCTCTCGCTGGCCAGTTCGCCCATTCTGACCAGGGCGTCAAAGTAGCCTTTGGCAGCAAACGTCACAGCTGGAGAGGAAGACACAAGATAATAATTTATGTTCCAGTCCAGTGAGTTTCAGTTGAAAATGTATGAATTAATTATATGCATGCATACAAAAGAAGAATAATGAAGAATAACTTTAAAAACGATGAAGCAGCATCCTAAATGTCACTGATTAATGAAACCGATCGCTGGCCACTTTGGCTCACTAGTATACTCTGAGGTGCGTTTTCTGTCTGATAAGTTTAAGGCATGCATGGATGGATGATTCAAAAGTGAAACACACCACAGGGTTGCACCAACCCATGCCATTTCACACACACGCACGCAGTGCCCATTCAAAGTGTGCCTGTTCAGAACAGGCCGATGGCTTGGCCAGCTATTTGGCCGTCGCTGCTGATGGTTGAAATATTTGAGTTTAGCAAAACAAAATGTCAAAATTACAAGACTTTTCTACAATGCAACATCTTCGGTCTCTCTTTCTTCATCTGTTCTTGAATGTACTGTAGTGAGCGACGGAGGGCAAACTGAACCCAATACACTTCGCCGGGTGGCGCAGTAGTAGCGCACTACTAATCAATATGTCCCGTAGATCTCAAGCAGGGTCCAAAATAACTTGCGTCTTTCCACCTGCCAGAGTGGAAACATCTACCGGCTAAGCAATCCATCAGCCATCGCCTGGTGGCAGGTGTATATTTTGGACCCTGATCTCAAGAGCTCAGCACTCCACACCGCACTTCCTTGGGTCCTCAGCAATACGTGTTATATTAAGTCGATCGGATGAGCGGTTGTAGAGAAAAATCGGCAACCATACAGGACAGACATACAGAGACTCCTCCATTTATAGTTGGGTTAGATTGCGACATCTCTTCCGGGCCAACATGGTCCAGGACAACACGGCTCCATTATTCCACCTATAAGCTCCCCTGGCTAACAATGACGGTCAACAATGGTCAGACTCTCCTCTACCTGCCTGCCTTTCAGTCCGCTGGCCTGCCAACCTACCTGTCTTCAAATAAAAGTGGCAGCTCCTTTGTGTTGTTTTGTTTTTTTCTGAAGTAGACTATAGACCAGGTCCTGGTGACAGATTGAACAAGTACCTGCAGTGGAGACAGCTGCCTGGTGAGAGCCACACTTAGTGACAACAGCCCGGCCAAATAAAACAAGCTAATTGTAGCAGGTGGACGTAGCCTATAGATAGTGCACGTCTCTCAGGCTGCTAGCACCGGCGCGGCGCTTGAAGGCTGAGGAGCGTATGCTAATGGTAACCAATTACAGCTGACTCAACAGCGGCAGACACTTTCTTCATCTTCCTTCCCTTGCCTTCACTGCCGGGGAGGAGAGCGGGGAACAGTAAGAGCTTGCATGGCTCCCTCCATTATTCTTCTACTCTTCATTACGCATTAAGCACACCTTCACACTGCCTTGGGTCGAGGGGGGGGGGGGGGCTGAAGGTGAACCAGAGTGTGTCCGTTTGTCTGTGTGTCTGTCTGTGAGTGTGTTTGTGTGTAAAGAGGATGGGAGTGGTTAGTGGGAGTGACAAGGGGAATGTCAAATAATGGAGTCCCATGAGTCTGGAATGTCTAATGGTGTGTGTGTGTGTGTGTGTGTGTGTGTGTGTGTGTGTGTGTGTGTGTGTGTGTGTGTGTGTGTGTGTGTGTGTGTGTGTGTGTGTGTGTGTGTGTGTACACACGCACGCACCATTGGAAGGGGCAGCTGGGCAGATAAGCTGGATCTAGAGGGGTCTCCACTAGTCTCTAAGGAAATGTGTGTGTGTGTGTGTGTGTGTGTGTGTGTGTGTGTGTGTGTGTGTGTGTGTGTGTGTGTGGTCAGATGGAGACAGAGACAGATGGAGGGGATTATCAGACCTCTGATTGGACTGAAGACATGTCAATCTGGTGAGGGCTCATCGAAGACCTATATCCTCCGTTATAGGTGGGGACGTCGTAAATGGACCCTCCTACCCGCCCCCTCCCCCTCGACCCATCTCCCTCCCCCCCTCCCAGGAGCTCTGTTTGTTGTGCTGAACTGTCAGCGTAATTGCACCATACGGACCCACGTGTGTTGGCCCACTCCTGCCCCCAGAAACAGAGCTTATTAGTCCCCTTGGGTAGAGCCAATTGTGCAGAGTGGGTCTCAGGCAGGGGCTCAGACCGGTGTCTGGCCTTCCACACTGTCTGGGATTAGTTGAGATGGGATGTGAGGGGATAAGAGCATCGTTGCGTAGGGTCCTTGGTATAGAACAGAGACAGGGCTGATCCCATCCAATATCGGTATCGGGTGCCGGCACCGACGTAATTCACAAATCGGATATCGGACCGACATCGCCGATCCACGTACAGATCCGGGTTCAATTCCATAGCTTGCGCTGGACCATGAACCCGCCGCAACATAACATAAGACAATGCTAGTAAGTAGTATTGATAGTGTAGTGTAGTTGGTGTAGTGTAGTCCTCATAATTCGCATCAGATTGGAGCTGTTGTGAGGGTGTTACCGTGGGGATGGGAAGGTGATAGGGGATAGGGGATGGTTATTAGGCTGATTATTTTAAAATTTTGCCCCAGTTATCGCTGGATCAAAGCCGACCGAGGGCTCTCACTCCTGTGTCAGATGGATCACTCTCCTATACAGGCCAAGCCAGTGGCTGTGAACCAAAATGACTGGCCCTTATTTGGCAAGGGGGGGGGGTGGATGATCATTATCTTTTTTTGCGCTCAGTGAACAAAAGGAGAGATAAGAAGATGGAGGGAGGAAGAGAGGGACAGAGAGAGAGAGGGGGACAGAGAGAGAGAGAGAGAGGGACAGAGAGAGAGAGAAAATGGTAAATTGGCCATTAGCCCAAACCTGCAGCGAAAAAACAAGGACAGTGGGAAACAGATAAATAAATGAATAAAATAGGATGAGAGAAAAAAAAAAAGAGAAAACTCACTGGCAAGTGCCTTCTCGTAGCTCTTCCCCATGGCAACAAAGTTCCGTAAACAAGGGTTGAACTGCTCCATGATGGTCTGTAAGGGAGAGTGACAGAGGCACAGAGAAAGAGAGAGATATTGGTGTGGGACACGTCAGTTATCAATGCTGGAGAGGATGGGTTTATGGACAACGAGGCCGAAACATCACAAGTGCTGCTTGTGTATTCTCAAGGAATCCCATCTCCCCTCTGCCCACTGGCCCTTGTGCACACGTGTTTACGTAACCCACGGTAAAACTGTCAGACACATAACCATGGAAACGCAAGCGTGGCACACAAAGGTCTTCAGATGGGTTGTGTGTGTGTGCGCATGTGCGTTCTCTCTCTCACACACACACACACACACACACACACACACACACACACACACACACACACACACACACACACACACACACACACACACACACACACACACACACACACACACAAATCAGTTAGCAAGATCGTTTCTCCACCCACGGCTCCACCACCGTAACGTTGTGGCACCGCAGCGTACGGTGAGAGGCATCAGGCGAGAAAGCGGTTAATAATTACAGCACCACAGAGGTAGGCAGACGCAACCCTCAGAAGACTTGTAGGATACAGTGAGTGAACGCCATCCGGATTCAACGTCAACAAAACCATCCGGTTTTGTCCAGGAAGCGCCGACTGGGACTGTGTATGTAGGGCAGTGTAGAGATTTTAAAAAATATTAACTAACACACACACACACACACACACACACACACACACACACACACACACACACACACACACACACACACACACACACACACACACACACACACACACACACACACACACACACTTTATAGCGGGGCCACTCGGTGTGTAAATGCACAGTAAATTAAGTGATGCCTGACACCACCCCCTCCTATCGCCATCACCGTCACCATCATAATTCCCTTCTCCTCCCCTGTCCTGTCCTGTCCTGTCCTCTCCACTGTGCAGCTTCTGTCCTCCTCCTCCAGGGCTTCCTCCAATTAGTGGGTCCCTATCCAGCGAGTCAGGAACAGCCAGGGGAGATAACAGGCAGCAAGAGCAGCAGCATGCCGCTGTAACAGCCACCGCTACACGAGCCATCGATGGAGCGAGAGGGAAAGCTAGTTCATAATAATAATAATAATCATAAAAATGTTCAGGAATACATTTAGTGTGGACACCCCCAGCGGTGACAATCGTAGCAGCGGCTTTTGAAAAACTAAAATAACACCCCATGTCATGTCCTCGAAACGTACTCTCCAGTTTGTTTCTAAACTATCTAGTAACACAAGAAAGGATGCGGTGGTGGTGGTCTGTGTCTGTCTGCATGAGCCTTTACAATGTTTTTCTATCATGTCAAACATACATAATACATATGCTTCAAAGAAGGCTAGTGCCTTCCTAGACATACCAATAGGCCTATCATCATGATCATCATCATCCTTATTACACAACATACAGACAATACAATAACTCCAACAGTGTTACAATACCCATGCCTGAATCATAGACTAAAGAATATGGACATAGCATCCGTGCCATTGGTTTACACACAACTGTTTTGAGGGTGTAGATTTGCCATTGTTTGAGATTTATTGCATCAGTAGCAAAATCGACCCATATGAATTATAATTCTCTGAAAATGTATACGAAGATGAACTAGCCACTGAAATCCTAACCGAACGAAAAACACAAATTATAGGCTCAGTATTACGAGAATGAAATCCCATTTCTTCATTCTGCCACCACCTGCCCCGACCACCTAAAGGCCATTAGAGGAACCTCATGTTAGTCTTGGCTAGTCATGGCTGCCACTTGGCCTGACTCTAAAGTAACTAGATCCATGCTAAGAGGAATGGTAGTAGACAACTGTAAACACAATGATAGAAAATTAACCACCGATGCCATGGCGGCAAAAACATGAAACTATACCCTTAGTAGCCAAAAGTCGAGCGCGGTTTCCCCATGGGTTTGGACAAAAACCAAAACCATCATGGACACAGGAATGGACTTGCCTTGCGGACCACCTACATAGCCATGCACTAGGACATCATTCATGAAAAACATGGACCACTTCAGCATGCGGGAGGGAAGGATCAGCAACTTGAGGCCCAGTAGAAACGAAGAAACAAAAAGGTGAATATTCAACCAGTCTGGCAAGTATATAATTTTCCCCTAAAAAAAAAAAGGGGAGTCATCCATTTTTTTTTTGCTAATTGGGAAGACTCCCACGGGGAAATGGGCTGTTTCAGGACACAGTAACTGGTTCCAACCGTGTTTATATTTACTCGGTTTATATACCACTTTTGCTAGCGTTTTCTAATGGGGCTGCGCGCTAATAGAAGGAGCGAAGCGGGAGATTCCTGGCGATGAAAGAACGAACGGATACAAACTCGCACACACACGCTTTCCCAAAAAAGGTTAGCCTGTCTCTCCATTTCCAGTAAGATTAAAGACTTGCATGCTCTCTCAAGGGACCTGCTGCGGCGATGTTTATGCCGGGGTCTTTTAACTGGTGCATAACGTGCTGCCTCAATCTAAGGGAATGTGAGCTGTGTGAGCTTGCAAACACACACACACACACACACACACACACACACACACACACACGATGCATTACAGCAAAGGATCACGCACACACAGAAAAACACTAGTAGTGGTGGTTCTAACTGGTGGGAGGATTACATAATAAAGTCAAGCCCAGTGCAGCTTCACAATGGTACCGTCTCCCACTGACATGGCGTTGGGTAGCACACACACACACACGCACACGCGCGCACACACACACACAAAAAGTATGTAAACATTGAGATACAGATCAATTACGTACGGCTAATTACGATGATTTATGTAGAACATGCAAAGAAAAGCTTGTGAACGGAAAGTTACAAAGAGGTTGTTTCCATCCCTTAAATGTTCCTCTTGTTGCTAAATGTGCCATTACACTTTTAAATCACTCCACATTTGTAACCCTAATTGCAGCAGCTAATTGTTAAACGGGGCCCAAGAGGCATTTAAAGCTGTGTGACATGACAAGAATGAAACAAGAAGAGGAACTCGTTAATACTTTTCAGCATCAACAGCTGGAAGAGAGAAGCAGAAGCAGAAGCCTGAAGACTCATTACATATCCCGTTCTCTACCGCAACACTTCTCTGTGACATTGTTCGGTTACAGGGAAACCATGGATGAAGCCTCACCCCCATCTGTCACAGAGACACAAGGGAGACCAAGATGGTCTACCCGCCCAGGTCTCTTGCTGGACTAAAATTAGCCTCTCGCTCGGCCACCACGTCCAAAAGACGCAATCCATCAAGGGCAGACAAACGACCCCTGAAAATAAATAGAATGCAGTAATGATTATAGATGTGTACTGCGAGTATGTGTGTACTCGCTGTGACCTATATAAATGTTCTCCTCTTGCAGACACACACCAGCCACGCACACGCACACACACACACACTAAGGGATTCATTAAAGCAAAATATAACACCAACTGATTTGGGCCAGAGGGATTACACATGCACATAATAAAAACAAAACGAAACAATTAGTCTGTTTCACCTCAATCCCTAAACGCTCGCATCGCCTCCCCCATGAATTTTGCAGGTGCTTAAAATTATAGGGAACCAATTAGTTGCTATTGTAGTGTGCAGAGGAGTGGACTGGACAGAGAAGGAGAGAAAGAGTGAGACAGAGAGACAGAGAGGATAGGCCAGGCCCCAGATGATTTAATCAAGGAGGAATGTAAAGACAGTGGATGGCGCATGAGTTGGACTGAGCACAGAGTAATCACATACACACTGGGTGCCTTTGTTCTTAGTCATATCAGCAATGTGCGCTCAAGGTTTAAGCAGGGTCATCCTCAGCTGCAGTCTAGCTGTGACCACGACTGGACATAAGTGGACTGTCCATGATTAGTCCTTCTTATGCATATTTCACTGGAAAACATAACCGCTACCCATGAATCGACAACTAAGATCTCCACATCTAACCATCCATGGGGTCATTTTAAACAATGGTTTTTTTTATGAACAGAAAACCCAGGCCAGAAAACAACTGGTGCTGTTGAGGTGATTTAAAGAGTCGTTTTGGGGAAATAAAAATCGACCACCGGCTCTCACCTTGCAGCTTAAGCAGGACATTAAGGGAAAGGTAACTGTGTGCCAAAGATGCTCATTGAGCAGAAATCCCAGTGATGGTAATCTGAACTGACTACAAAAATAAAATACCAATGCTAATGGACTTTAGTTTGCAAGATTCTGCCAGATCCATCTGATATGAAAAATTCTGATCCTGATTAAGCATGCAGGTTATGAAGAAGAAAAGATCATCTAGACATCTGGTGTTTTTTAAAGAGGCGAAAACCTGATTGGGATTGGAGACTAGGTCTGGTAAATTAGAGCACTACAGAGTTTGCAGAGCTCATTTACAAGAAAAAAGGACCAGTGCCAATTACACACACACACACACACACACACACACACACACACACACACACACACACACACACACACACACACACACACACACACACACACACATCAGATAAGACTATTACAATAATGTAATAATAATCCAGGTTTCTGTATTGCCATTACCCTACTTTGAATCAAAAAAGGATTTCATATAAAAACTCCCTTCCCCCAGCCAAAGGAAACGTTGAGAGTAGGCTATATTAATATTTATGTCAGGCGATGCACAGAACGTTTGTCAGGGGAAACCAAGACCTCCCCTTTATACTTGCCTGGAAAGGAGTCCTTAGGAATGGGCATAATTAGCAGTAATAGAAGTCGAGGAACACAACAGACACTAGTACTGAAGTACTGAAGAGGTTAAAAAAAGGCCCTTTTGTGCCCAATGATGTGGACTTTCTGTGCAAGAAATATATTTACAACAATATGCAGCAACACAATCCCTCAAGTAGGCTAACTGTATTTTGTGGTGTCTAACGAATGGAGCATGCAATTACTCATGCCCATCCCTAGTCATATGATGTGAGGGGGAGGGGGGGGGGGGGGGGGGGTCGCAAGGTTAGTTCAGTCCCTGATGGTTATCTTGGAGACTTCAGCTTCGAGAGGAAGCCATGCGAGAGGTTATGCTGCTCAGCCATCGAGGGCAGGGATCCAATTAAGACCTGGAGTCCGGCAGGTTCCTCAGGAGAACTAATCCTGCAACCTTATTGCAGCCACTTACAGCCGTGTTAAAAGTAAAGTAGCCTACCAGTAAGTCACATGCATAGAGATGGACTGAGAGAACAAGAGACGAGTGACAGGAACTGACAGCACGCAATGTACCATTTTGTATCTACCAATGAGGTACCCTGAGGTATAGAGAGCTGCAATCACACGCTTAAGAGATTAAATCAATAATAGTTGGCTGACCATTAGGTGAGCAATGGAGGGTGGAGGAAAGAAAATGCAAGGCTGCATTTTCTTCATCACATTCTTTTTTGTATTAATGTCAGGCCTGTACAAATAAACTAAACGGTGTAAAAATGCGTTCGCACATTGTTTGGTGATTTTCAAGAATTCTGGGAATTCTTTGTGAACCAGATTTCCACCAGGATCCAGAAAATCCTCACCTTATGCTTGGTTTTGGAAATTTGGACACTAAAGCAATTGGAAAGTACACCCATTGTTTTTACCGAGAGGTTAAACCAAGATGATGAACATGACACATGCTGTAGCCTGGTTTTCTGGATGTAGGTTGTTGGTATAAGCCCGCCCAAGCCTGCCATTGGGCGACTGATACAGTCGCCCAATGGCAGGCTCTGGGTGGGCTTATACCGTTGCTGCATCCTGGGCTTAGCGCCGCCCAAGACGATTGTGATTGGTGTGAGTGTTTTTGGTCCCTATACCAGAATGATAGTGAGTAGAGCCAGACCTTTCTCCAGCTCTGGCACAGCACTAAAACTTGGTGTGGAGATAGGGCTGGCTATGCAAGACTGCTGACACATGCTGTAATCCAATTAATTTAACTATATAATCGACACCAGTCAATCAAGTAAACAGCTTTGTGTTTGCTGGTATGGTTCATTCTTAGGCATGTTTCAATAAAGAATAAACATGAGTTGTATCTAATACATGCATTTAATGCACAAACTATTACCACAGAGAATGAATGAGTCCAAATCGACGTTTAGCCCAACATTGACGATGTGACCACTGAGGAGACAAACACATGTTAAAGGCTTAATGTCTAAGGGGAAGAAATACATCCCTCACTTACTCTAACGTCTTGCGTGTCTCCACAGTTGTTGGAGTGGAGACTCCGGTTCAACTACCATATAACGTTTCTAAGCGACAGACAAGAGAGGCAGTAAACAACCCCCTGGGAAGAACCTTCCCGATAGTGCAGGCTATTTGTATGGGGGAAAAAAATGTATGAGGCATTAAGTCCACAGATATATTATGTGAACCAAAGAAAAAGAAAAGACAGCTTTGTGACTCAATGTGCTTTTGGAGTAGGGCTGCGCTTATTTTTCAATGATTAATCACTGATGCTAAACGATTCATTTGTATCCAAAAACACATACAATTCATTATTCAAATGGGTCTGCCTTTGACTGAGAGTCAGAGATAAAGAAAGGAGAAAAACAAACGTCATTATTTAACATGTAATACTTCATGTAAGCCATAGTAATATTCCCTATGTTCCATTAGCTTAAACCTTTAATTATATTGATCACAATCATTCAAACGTTATATAGGCCCGTCTGACATTCCCTACCCAAATACATATGCTTAACATAATGGCGCGGCAGCTCTATTTTGGACAATGCTCTATTTTGGACAACAATGGAAATATCTACCTCATTCGGTCCCGCTAGACTAACGCTGTAGACTAACGGGATGCAACATCTAATGCGTATCCTGTGTACCGACAGCACAGGTACACATTAGCCTGACCAATCACTAACAGTTAGTACCAGCCCAGAGACCACCGGGTCAAGAGGAGGGGGTGAATCGGTGTGGGATGCATGTCTAATGCCTTACTTAAAAAAGGCCATAACCATGCTGGGGCCACAGAGGAAGATGCCCCTTGGTAGATCCCCTCACCTCAACCCTGGGTGGGTGTAGCATGGCTAATCAATGCTATTAGGAGCTGCCAACGAGAGTCACGGAAATATACAGCAACCATAGGGTAATGCTTACGATTACCCATGACCCACGGGTGTAAAAAAGGTCATCATCTGAAGCCTCTGCTCAGTTCTTTTTTTTTTTTTTCCTCCCTTGTGCTCGTGTGGCATTATACATCTCCCTTCCTCACTGTGTAATTGCAGCCCCGAGTCCCTCCACTGTAATTAGGGACAATTTCACAGGGATGGTGGAATGTGTCCCCGTCTCTTTCGCTCTCCTACTCCTGCTGTAACCCCCCGCCACAAATATGTATCCTTTACCTTGTCCATATTAGGTATAGCAAATCGTTAAGCGATTTTTTTTTTTTGGAGACTCAGTCACATGGGTGTCCAATAACCACACTACTAGGCAGTTCCTGGCTGGGAGGCTGCCTCTCAAACCCCCCCCCCCATCCCCATCCCCCTCCCCCCCCCCCGAACGGCATGAAACAGGAATTTTTAGCTACTCTACAGACACGCGCGTCTTTAGTATTTCACCTGAAATGGCAAAAATAAATAAAAAAACATTAAAAAAACCTGTCCAAAGTAAAAAAAAGAAAAAGCGAGAATGTCTGCAAAACCTGCGCCCCCACTCTCTGTAAGGAGGTGGGTGTGTGGAGCGCGGTTTTCTCTGCAGCATCGCAGTCAAAAGAAAAAAGGCAGAACCATAAGAAATATGCCGTTCCGAAGGCAAGGCGAGTGATGGCGTTTCCTGCAGAGCATAATGCAATCTTTTCAGAGGCCTCCGGCGTCGTGACGATTTGGAAACATTTGATTTCATAGGCACATTTCTCTTTTTGTTTTTTCCCCCCAGGAGCCGCATGAGGAGAGCTGCCTTATGTCATGAACTACCAGGGAAGATTACAGTGATTGATGGAGTCTAGGAGTGGCTTAGTCTTCGGCGCTATCTGACTGCAGGGTAGGTCGTGTCTGTAAGGGAGAAAAATATGGCATTATGTACGTACACACGTCTCCATTTAACGACAGTGCTGGTTTACAATAAAGCCTTCAGCGATCAATGCATATGAAAACGAGGTGTTCCCCTTCGCACCGGTTCTCTGGTTAAAACCCACACACACACACACACACACACACACACACACACACACACACACACACACACACACGAACACACACACACACACACACAGGCACGCACGCAGGATGAGGATACACCCACTTCCCTGCTTCAACCCCGCCATTACTATCTCTCACTCATTCTCTCCCTCTCTCCAACCCTTCACAAACCACAGGTCTCGTCGCACAATGACATGACAGAAACACAAAAGCATGGTGTTGCTAAGAGACCACCTGTCCAGATCTCCTGCAGCATAGCATGTGCTTATAGTAAAAAAAACAAAATGTCCTCTTAACACGGATCTAATGGAACAATACCCGTCTATTTGCAAGAAACGGCACCGGACTCCACATCAGCTTGTTCTGTTTGGGGTTTTTTTGTGGGTTTTTTTCGGTACGGCCCTCAAGAGCTCAACGCCGTCGAAATGATTGCGCTTTGTGTGCGTAGGTTTGATCCGGGGGGATTGCGAAGAGTCATGCGACTCTACTTTAGTTTTCTCTCATAAACAGCCATTTGAGATAATGGTAGCTGCCGCTTCTCGGGGGCCGTGTTGACTCTCTGGGAGCGGTGCAGCATGGGAACAGGAGTGTTGTCCCGAGGGTTGGTACGGACGGGGCACACCCTGCTCTTGTCCCTGCCAGGGTGTGTTTAATGTCACAGAGAGACGGAGAGAGAGACTTAGTATTCCAGTTTAAAGTCAAAGACCGGAACGTTGCGCAATGCACAAAAATACGACCACAATTCATTTGCTTTGCTAGATAGCCGCACTATATTAGTCACTTTTCCTAGTGAACGTTTTGTTTGCTACAGGTGAAGCACACGCCGCGCACACCGCTCCCTCCCGAGGTAAAAGGCTTTGTGTGGGGGGGGGGGGATTTTATCTGTCTGAATGTTAAGAGGCTTGACCCGAGGAACTGCCTCTCTCAGGCGGCCGGCAGAGCGGTCCCCGGCCCTGTGACCCAAGGCAGCTGGTGAGGATCACAGCAGCAGCACGCCCTCAGACACACGCCAGCGCCCGACACGCACACTATCACACGACAACACGCTCACACACGCTAGCACCTAACACACACACACACACACACACTCTCTAGCACTAACACTAACACATTCGCGCGCACGCCCCCTAATGTCAGTGTGGGCACACACCAAATGTGAACCCTTGACATCGGGGCTCAGCCATGGGGGATGACTCCATTTCCCCCGGCGGCTGCCGTGTCTGGAGCTGCCCGCGCCGCGTTTGCGTTGCGAGGCACAAGAAGCTAACGCAGTGAGTCACCGCGCGGCGAGAGCGGACGGGCACCGGGTTGCCATGGCTCTCAAGAGGTTGTCTCTCTCTGTTTACAAGAGTCAACTCGATCAAATCCCCCCCCCCCCCCCCCCCAAAAAAAAGGAGTGCCGCCTAACTGACGTTTGCCAACTCAACACGACTCACACACAAAAGGGAGTTTAACTCACACCCTGACTGTTTGTACAATCCCTGCCCTGTTTAGTACACACAAACATCATTGCACACATCACCGGTATCATGAGTCACCGCAGAGAGAGAGAGAGAGAGATCGTCTCCGCCTCCACCCCTTCTCCCCCAGTCTCTCTCTCTCTCCCAGTCTCTCTTTACACGCGATTACTCAGCATCATATCGTCCTACTGACTCCAATATCTCTGTTTGTGGCCGACATGTGTTTACACTCAACTTAATCTTTATGGCCGACACTCGACAAAGAGCCGGCCTGGTATTGAGTGTTTTTTACCATTCCCACTTCTGTTTGATTTGTGTTGAACCATAACCTGTCACATATGGATGGGGGGCTGGGGGGGGGGGGGGGGGGAGCTTTTGTTTAAGTAATCGATGCCTCTGTGCCTGACACGTCATTTATTGAACGATTTGAACATTCACTATGAAAGCAGTGTGTGGGCCTAACAATGATAAAACTGACACAAATTGGAGGAAATACTTGAGTTGAATGATTGCTGATTTCACTTCCACTATTATATTGAAACAAATATGTATCCCAGTCGCACGACAGACACCATTTCTCAATAGTCTCTGAGAGCATTGCTTGGTGGAAAATATGCGTCGAGACAAAAGCATTACAAAAATGAATAAACATGGAGAGATCTGGCCGACAGAAGAAAGAGCAAGGCAGCAAGGGGGGGGGGGGGGGGGGGGAGAAAGATGAAACCTATCCGGTGACATAACGTAACCTCTATTCTTTAGCCAGAGTGTCAGATCCCCGGTGGGGAGAGAAAAGT
>JAOPHQ010005995.1:197500-212500 GCA_030340625.1 Merluccius polli
AATAGACTGACTAGTGTATAAGAATAACAAAAATGACAGATGTGGGGGGGGGGGGGGCAGTGTCAATGTACAGTAACGAGTTCAAAATGTACGAAAGACCTGATAATCTATTATGTGAAAACTATGAAAAAGAAAAATATACAAAGACATTCTTTTGCGTGTGCCAGGAAATATTACTGCTGTGATGTTGAAGAACTTGAGTAATAAAAGGAGTAATACCCCATTTTTATCAGGTCATTATATTAGGTTAATGCCAAATACCATTATCTGTAATATACATTTTCCAATAGCTGATACACAGTGAGAGAGAAATAATATGAGAGGGACGAGAAACAGGAGAATTACCCTCTGATATTCAATGGCTTCCTGTGTCTCATCCATGATTCTCTCCACATCGTCTATGGACATAACCTGACAAAGTAAATGCAAAAAAGGTTAGCATGTGTAAGACCCATTTCTTCAGTAGCTGGGTTGCATGGATTTCCCAAGACAGCTCTTCACACTCTCTGCAGTCACACCACTGTAGTTGAGGATTTGCTTCTTAATCCGGTAATCTCCACACATTGTATACAGGCTGCGCTAGCAGAACCTATTCCATATGCCTTCTGTGCTCAATCTGTGTGCTGTGTTCAATCTTCCACCAATAATACACTTAAAGAAAGCATGCCTTTTAGCATGTAAACTCGGGACATTTTACAGTATCAAAGCTTTATGTGGAAAGTATTGAGAGTACGTCACAAATGCATAGTTGTAGTAAGGTGGGGAGGACTAATAACAAAAGGGTGAATTCATAACTCACCTCATGCATACTCTTCAGACAGTCATTGCCAACCTTTAGCCCCTCAATGACTTTCAACTCGATTTGAACGAACTCAATGTCTTGAACCTGGTAAAATATGTTGATTAGTTCATGAAGAGATCATATTTAAGTGTATACAATTACAAACCATTGTGACAAAATGTGCTGCCAAAAAATAATTTAGCTTTAGAAAAGGCAACAAAACAAAATGTCCTTATTGCATTTCTTAGTCAATTTTACTTTTGGGTAGACAAAATGTATTTAACAAAATGAATGCATACATTTGTATTATAAACTGTAAAAGAAAAACACCCCCTTAAAAAGATACCTCTCCAAGATAAGCTGCAGGAAGCATCTTACCATGAGCTCCAGATTTGAAATCTGATTTTCAGTTTTGTCTAGCAACCGATCCTGGTACCGTTTCTTCTTCAGAAGAACCAGTGCCTTCCTATTGAGACAAACAAAATAAATATGAATGACCTGTCACATCCTTGTTGGTGTTGTCAACCAGTCTGACTGAACGATGAACACACACACACACACACACTGTACACTCTACAAGTGTGTAGTGTGGCAAACACCATGCACATTGTTAAGAAGTGCAAAACGCTCAGCGAGTCATGTATTAAAGCATTCATCTAAACGATACACCATGATGTCATGTAACATGTTACATGTTATATATAATGATGAGGTGGGGGGGGGGGGGGGGGCTTACTCCTTCTTCCCATCTTTCAGCAGCTGTTTGGCCAGAAGCCTTTCTCTCTCCAACTGTAGTGTGACTCTCTTCTGGTACTGCTTCAGCTTATCCCTCTGCTGTTTCAGTTGCTGAGCAAAAAAACGAAAATGTTTTCACTGTCATGATGCCATATATATACAGATCAGATCACTGCTATGGGCTATGGACTGTCATCCACAATGACTACAATACATACACACACACACACACACACAGCCCATGCTTAAAGCTGCTGGCACCGATATAAACGAGCGACAAGCGGGTGATTACGTCCATACATATATATGTTCGTATATAGGTCTGCGGGTTTGTTAATAGCATAGCAATGCCTTATTAGCTTGGACTGTGAGGGAGCACTACTGAGGTATTACTACGACCTACGTAATAGGAAGGAGGAGGGGGAGCCTTACCAGAATAGCTTTGTCTTGCTCTGTAATTCGAGAAGGGCGACCCTTTCTCCCAAAAACGTTTCCCATTACTGAGCCTCATACCCGCTACATAACTTGTCCTTAAGCAAACGGAGGTATACCCTTTATACGATCACGTCTGTTGTTGTTGTTGTTGTTTTTTAGCATGCTAAGTCGCTAACCGCATAGCCACGCCCCGTTTCCCCATTTTGGATGGCGACTGACGTGGGACAAAAAGGCGATGGTTCGCCCCAACGTTAAATGGTTAGGGATGAGAAACCCAGATGCCTTTTCTGGAAATTGTCTTTGCAAGCAGTGAGGTATTATTATTATTATCCTAACCTATTTCAAACCACACATTTTGTTAAATTGGAAATAAGGCTACCCTCGTGTCCATAAGAGCAATGTATCAAATATTTGTATTGACATGCACCGTAAAGTTGCAGCAGATAAAACAATATTTCACAGCAAATACTTTAGGAGAATAGGAGAATCCAAATAATTTATCAACAGGCTACTAAAATACAATGATTGGTCATTTTAATTTATATGCAAACAGTATATGATTACATGTTTCCTTCACCGACTGACACAATTGAACCAAGAGATGAACAATTCAGTGGGTAATAGGCAGCACTTGGATTCTCAGTTCAAACTGTTTCCATTTAACCAAGAGGCCTCTCCAATGGCCTAGACTTAATACTTTTATTCAACTTGATTCATATTAATTTATTTTTTGGGGAGGGTTTTAAACAGACATTTACCATACAAATGAGCACACCGTTTACCTCCCAGCAATAGCCTTTTGACTAAACCAAGATAACAGGTGATATAGTTATAAGTGAAGTATTCCCAAATGTGTCAGATAAAAAAAAACACTACCAACAGTAGCAAATTACTTTGTTCTCGTTCCTCCTGATGACACATCTTCAATATATATATATTAAAAAAAATTGAAATTACATGTTCTATAGTGATCTTCATACAACAAGTCTTCAACATTTTAAGAAATCACAATTTCCATCAAAGTTTCAGAATGTGCCAATATAAAGTACAGCATCGTCAATGGTCTTTGGGCTCAACACATTTCATTCATCGTAGTTCAATTGCATCATCATTGACATCAAAAGGCTGACCTTGTACATGGTCCCTCTATATCCATGCAGGCCATTCCATCACACGTATAAGCCGAACCCTTCGGACAAAAGCCCTACTTTTTTTTTTTTTGCTTTGTCCAGTATCAGCTTAGAGTCTGTTTGTGTGACTAAACGTAAATGCTGACATTTGTCACAGACGGCATGTTACGACAGTAACTACAGCCATAGAGATATAGCCACGCTGAAAAGACCTCCGCTCACAATATCACAGAGGCAAGGTGTCATCATAAGTCCATACATTGCTTCTTGTTGTTTCTTTTTCAAATCTGTGGCATCTGTAAACAAGAATACATCAAGAAGATCTCCTTCTCCGCTCGTCTCCAGACAAAGGCCCCAGTCCCCAGGCCCTTATGCTCGGCTGCGAGGATCCACAGACGACATGCTACACTTGGAAGTCCGTCCCAAAGTGTCTAATTTGGGCATCAGTCATGGACAGGTAGGTAGTCCTCATGCTGGGGGAATACTGGAGAGAACATACAATAAAACCACATGTTAAAGCCTTATACACAATAGGTGAAAGACAACAAGTGCGATGGGATTAACATTCAGGGCTGATCTTTGAATGACTAAGTGGGCTGTGACCATTAAAGCCATTAAGGTGTATGAAGATGGCTCAAAATGAGACAGAGATCAAGGAAGGTAAGGCATTAAGGAGAGTGCAAGTAGTCATAGGTAATGTCCCACCAACAGGCAACACGTAGAAACATGTACAAACACAGCACTAGGAGGTCAAAGGGCACACACAGCTTAGGTATGCAGCTTAACATGGGGCTTTGGACAAGCTCATATGTGAACGTTAGAGATATTTGCAATGCCAAAGAAACGTACTGTATTTAAATGTCTGTCAGTGAAACATAAATTAAATAAAAGGTCAGTCGCAAAAAATGTGTTCAAATCAAAATCCCTTTAAGAGTTTAAAACCTATATCTGGTGTGAAATGGTCATTGAAAATAAAGTGTCAGCATTGACATACTCTGATATTTACTGGTATAGAATAAATCAACATCTTGGGTTACCATTTCCACACTTAAATGGGACCTATAAAATATAAAATAACATAAAACAAAAAAAAAAGGCAAGCTGCCAAAGGACAGCATCGCACATATTTGCATAATAAAAAAACTGTATTTGACAAGACGATAAAGTAAGCACTGGGCAGCAAACAGCAATACCAGATTTTCATGATGGACCGCTGTCCGGGACGTGACCTGGAGCCAATAATCATATGTTCTCGCCCTAATTGGTAGCCAAATTAGCGACGGATTAGTCGGGTTTATGTTCAATTTAGCTCCACGTCTGAGATAAACCAAATGATACTTGGCTTGAACTGCCCAAGCTACTGCCAGATTTGTCCCTCGCTGCCCCTCCGCTCTCGACACAATATGTTACTGTATTCACATGCAATGGTATAACCTTAAGTATAACTTTACTTTTGCCTGCTTGGTAATGTACTGTATTGTATACAATACATTGGTATCATGATCATTATTGGTCATTGAGTGACTGTAGGTCACTTAAATGACCAGCAGAGGGCAGTCTTCCATTATGTGCTAAGCAAAAAAGCAAGCAAATGGTGAAACAGTGGAACAGCAGAATGTGTCTGTAGTATTATAATAAAGTGTCACTGCTGTGTCCTGTAGTGATATATCGTGGACTGTGTTCACTAGGGCCCCCGGAGGGCCAACCCACCGAGGGAGGCGGTGATCCTCTGCCTATCAACGGGACGTTTTCATAGCGGGGGTTCCCGCCAAACAGCATGGACTGATTCCTGAAAAGGAGATAGAGAGCAAGATCAATTCATGTTAAGAGAAAGCCAGCAGGCCTCATCAAACACATCCCCTGCATTTGCTCCTCTTTAACGAGCAGAGCTGATGGGTGATCAGAAGGAAGAGCAAGACTTCCCACAAGACACATTCTTCGTCTCTGGCACTCAAATTGTCATCGACTTTACTTTCACCCGCAACATAAACTTGAATTCTCTTATTATGGACCCATCGGACCCAACTAAAGCAGAACCAAACTGAGCCTTACTGATGCTCCAACGGGGAAATTGCGGTGGCACATATGGTCGATGTCTTAATGGCCTGTATTCGTTTTTGACATACTCTTTTGTGATTAGGATTTGAGCGTGCTTTGGGCGGCGTTCCCATCTGCGCATCCTCAGCTAAGTTGGATCACACGACACCAATGTAATGCCAAGAGTCTGACTCACATGTACTCGGCGGCGGGGGGTGCGTTGGCGGCAGCGGCCTGCGGGGGCGGCGCTCGGCTCAGGCTGCCCTCGCTGCCCAGGCTGCTGTTGTAGCTGCAGAAGCTGTGGATGTTGGACCTCCCGGGGTTGTAGGACAGGCGCCGCGCCTGAGGATTAAAGGGGTCCTCCTCGTCTATATCGTCATAGTCTCTATCCCTGGTGGTAAAAAAAGACACATGTACCCCCCCCCCCCCCCACAGAGAGATACAGAGAGTGCATGTGTTATCACCTTGTACTGGGACTGATATGTCAATGGGGCTTTTTAAGGGTCGTTTAAGGGAGACAAGACAGTGTTTGCCAATCTTGGGGTCAGGAGGGAGTCGGGACCCCACTTGGGGTCGCCCTGATATGTATATGGGGTCGTGGGAGACTGCAGACTTATATGATAACAAAACCACTACTACTACTTCTAACTTAGTGCAGCATTGTGCATACACTCACTGAGACATTGATATTAAAGGCAGATGTTAATTGGCTTAAAACGATGTGTGTGAATGAAAGAAGTTTGGTTGGCAAAAATCACAAATCTCTAAAAACCTAAAAATTGGGTCACAGACCGAACAACCGCTTGGGAACCACAGGGTTTATAGCCAATGTCAAGTCAAGTCCATTTTATTTGGATAGCCCTTAATCACAGTTACAGTCTCAAAGGGCTTCACAGGCCACACATTTATGACACCCCCATAACCCCGGCCCCCCCAAAGGGCAAGACAAAACTCCCTTGATTATCAGGAAGAAATCTTGAGAAGGATCCCTCCTTCCAGGGATGGTTAGGAGTGCAACGGGTGCCATAAGTGACACACACACAGTATTACAGCAGGCATTTAAAGTACAAAAAAATAAAATAAATTAATTTTATATTCATTTTGCCCATGGTGATCGGGTGCTGGCGCCGTGATTGTCATTGCACTCGCCTGATGCCGATGAGTTTCCAGGCACGTAGGGCGGCGCACAGCAGGGCGGAGAGCGCGCCGGCGGACATCAGAGAGAACAGACTCAGATAGAGCAGCCCCTCCACCCCATCATAGCACACACCCATCAGGGCATCCAGGTAGTCCTAGAGGTGTGCACGCACACACACACACACACACACACACACACACAAATGTCCTCACTTGAAAGGCGGACAGCGAAGGGACACTCCTCAGAAGTATAGTCATCTTACAGGCAGCAAGCCCGGCCGTACCTTGTGTAACCCATGACAGTCCAGGAACGCCGTCAGCTGGTGTAGGTTGGACTCGGTGGAGTTCAAAAGGCGCTGGATTCCCAGGAGATCTTTCTGTGTGGCGAGACACAAAAGATCAGTGGGGGCGACACACACACACACACACACACACACATCTTATCAGTCGGGAGGGCCTGGCCCAGCTGGAAACCCCCCCCCCCCCCCCCCCCCACCGCTCTGCAGGTCACTCACCTCGGCCGTGGGGAACAGGGGCACGGAGAACTGGAGAAGGCCCTGGATCTGGATCTGCATGGTGGTCAGGGACCGCTGGTAGATTGTCAGGGACTGTGATGACACACGCGCATACACACACACGCACGCGCGCGCACACGCACACACAAAGACAAAGTGTGTCACGATATTAAGAACCTCATCTCTCAGAACGGCCTGTTCTGAGAGATGAGGTTCACACATTAATAAGACGCTATATGCTATTACCGTTAAAGGAGGACACATGTATTGCTACACCGATCCAGCTCACTTCCCAATGCCTTCGCTCATCACTCCCACCCACACCATGAGCGCGCACACACACACACACACAAATAGAAGTGTAATATTCTCATTGGCTAAGCAATCAAGAAAATATTACCCATAGCTGCTTAGCACATTTCAAACTAAGCTTATTTAATTGACACAATGAGGATGTTGTTTGTAGGTTGTGATAATTACAGGCCATGCCTTTCGCCTCCATGAATTTGCCCAATTACAGCTAGGCTTAGCATTGCCGCATTAAAACGCTCCTTAATAAACACGTTTGATTAAGGAAAGCGGCGTACCATGTAAATACCCGGAGGCCATGTTTATAGACAGCACAAGGATACACATTGAATCAAGACGTTCTTTGATCAAACTTTTTTTTGCGGTAATGAAAGCAATGAAAATTACTGTCGGAGGCTCAACCCTAATTTAATGAAAATAGTTGATGTTCCTTAAGAAGTGGTTATATGAAGTGACTATATGCCGTTCACGCTAAAACAACGACCCGGGAAATGAGAGCCCGCATTTACCGCTGCTGTGAATGGGCGAACGAGAGTGTCAATCTGTGGTTAAAACGGGTAAAGAACGAGGCTTGAACCCGTGTCCAGGGTACCCGCTCCTGGACTCACAGCGATCCCAGCTTTAAAAATAGAGCAGTTTTCATTGAAGGGCAATATAATAGCGGTACCTGTTGAAAAGGGTTGGGCAGGTTCGGGCTGCAGAACAAATAGTAGTGTGCCACGTCTGGACAGTCATGTAAAACAAAAAAGAGATTGGGAACATGATCAATAATGATCATGATACCAATGTATTGTATACAATACAGTACATTACCAAGGATTCAATTTTGCTTGATTCAATTTTTTGATTCATTATTGCATTACAAATATGGATAACATACCTGCACTGAGGAAATCCTTAGTTTGATTCACAATGAACTTGTCCGGGGAGACACAGAAGTCACTTGTGCCCTGTTGGGATACAAAAGGACGCTATGAAAACCACACACAGAAAAAAGGGTTTCAGCGCTTGTGGTACTGTGTTTGCGACACCATTAAACAATGCATTTGTCAAGGCTATCGCTGTGTGACATTGCTGGCTGTTACACTGGCTGTTTCTTTCAAAGCGCTTTTTGTGCTTTGTAATTAATTACAGTATATAAACAACCCCCCCCCCCTTAGCAAACAGCAGCGGCCGAAAACACAGATACCTACTGTCCCCTTTGTTGGAAGTGTATACTGTATACTGTATTTATTGTAATTGAAGGGTTGCTGACATGGATTGAACAAAAAAAAGAAGCTTTCAAAGCTGAACTACAGTAATCCTTTATGGTTAGAGAATTTGTTTCCACACACTACAACACAATATAATACTGATATCATATATTTACCCACATTACCCAGCGGCGCACCGTCGTTACGTTAAGGGAACGACGATTATTGGCGATTGTGTGTACATGTTGCCTATGAAACTGTCACTGACACCGTTTATCGCTATTGGTCATCACGGTGTTTCCATGCTTGCTCCTGGACTCGTGTTGACATCAGCCGTAGCTAGACGAGCCGCTTGCAAATCCCCTCTCAATAGAGGATTGACCCCCGACTCCGAAGGCTTTTCTAAGACCAGCTGGCAATAACCGCGCGTGCATCGATCGGCCGTCTTCACGGGGCGGCCGCAGCCAAGAAGACCATTAACCCATAATAACGGTATAATATGTGACACGGACCAAATAATAAACAGACGCTACGGACTCTCCATCTGAGTCCAACTAGCCAGTGATCGCCGTGAAAGCAATCTGGGAACCCGTCGGCTGGCGGCCCGACGGCGATTTGGCTTCCGGGGTCAAGGGCCGATGTTTCGGGGCTTCTTGTGTAGCCGGCGGATATCCGGATAACGACGTCCTCTTCCGCGCGGCGGTCATCGTTTACAGCCCGGTTAGCAACTTGAGACGCGTGAACGGGGTCGGGGTTGAGGGTTGACGACGCCTACGACCGGACCGTTTCACAAGAAGCTCGTGAAAAGCTCAATCGCCGTCAGACGATAGCCGATGGGTTTCCCAGATTGCGTTTGGGCCGACGCGCTCCGGCCTCTTTTGCTCTCCACACTGGACTGTTGCGACCCGGATGCGACCAAAGCCCGCTCGACCGTGATTGGTCAATACGACTCAAAAACGGAAACCAGAACGCGTCCGATCCCAAAATCCTTTCCCTTGCCTACAGATTCCACACCGATATGCAGATATCCGTTTCCATAGATTACTGTAATAGTGACTCCAGTTGTAGTTTTTTCATTTTGTTAAGTATTGACAAAGGTCATGCCACTGGTAATGAGAAGAGTACAGTCAGGGACTGCGTCATCCAGAACGCACTGAGAAATATGAAAGCATTTTTCTGGGCAGCATATTTCAGGAGGCACAGCAGGTTGCTTGTTCAATACCGGGCATCCTCTAGCAGCTCGAGGTGACACCTTAGTCACTGCCGACTCCTGGCTGGCTCCTTGCCTGGCATGATTGACGCCAGCTACCATCGGGGTATGTGTTCATTAATTGGTGAATGTGTGAAGGCATTCAATATAAAAAAGCTCTTTGGATGGCTAGAGAGGATGGGAAAAAAGCACTATATACACACACACACACTGGAGTGTGTGTGTGTGTGTGTGTGTGTGTGTGTGTGTGTGTGTGTGTGTGTGTGTGTGTGTGTGTGTGTGTGTGTGTGTGTGTGTGTGTGTGTGTAAAGAGCCGAAATGACAATCCATCAGTTGGTCTGGACTTCTCATTTTGTACAGAACATCAACAGAAAAAAAAAAAAAAAAACACACACACTGCACAGACATTCGTCCACTGCCACATTACCGCGTTCATCCACATTCATCCAATACCTATTCTAATAACTAAACTATAATTCATCCCTTCCTCTTTATTTTTTTTCTTTTATTACACGTCCGGGTGTAAATTCAGCCGACCTGGCGCCAAACGCGGCGAAGTTAACCACGCGGCCGGGGCCCCTCGGCAGGGGCCCGCGTAGACAATGTAAGGGACGTTAAGGAGAGCAGGCGGTCGGCGCAGAGGGATTCGTTAACGCCCGAGACGTTGCCCTTAATACAGTCTGTCTCCGATTAATCCAGTAAGCCCGGGCGTAGTTTGAACCGCCGCACACCGGGAAGAGTGAACACTGTCAAACACAGGAAGGATTGGGGAAAGGGGAGGGGGGGGGGGGGGGGGTGAAGCTATGTCGCTATAGTGGATGGAGGTGATTTGGGAGTAGGGCAGAAGAGCAAGACGGAGAGAGAGAGAGAGAGAGAGAGAGAGAGAGAGAGAGAGAGAGAGAGAGAGAGAGAGAGAGAGAGAGAGAGAGAGAGAGAGAGAGAGAGAGAGAGAGAGATTGGCCAGCTAGCTGTAGTAATTACTGCTCGAAGCAGCTTTGTGTGTAGCATGAGGCTAAAGGTTGAGTAACTGAAAAGGCTGGGGGCTTGTAATCAGCTTTCCTGCATGACTGAAGAAGAAGCCTACACACACACACACACACACACACCCGGGGGGGGGGGGATGAATAATAAAAAAGGAGGACGGGCGCGGTGAATGAATTCAGACTAAGAACCACCGGCTTATCAATTCCAGCGCAGTCTGCAACGCGTGTCCAGACACCTCACCTCATCTGCCTCTAGATATCTCTCAGGCCTTTCTTCCATCACTGATAGTCCTGCGACCGAGCGGTCACCTTTCCACCTCCCGCCGCCCGCCCCCGCGCCCCGACACCGACGTTTATAATCTGTCACAACGATGAAATAGCGTCGAAGAGCCGAAAGGCCCGAAGCCGCACGGACGCGCCGGGACAGACGCAAAATAAGGTTTTTTTCGGAATTTTTCGGGGGTCCGAAATAGACTCCAGTCCTATACGAAGCGACATACAGTGTTACAAGAGTTGAAAAGCGTTGACGCCATTTCTCTTTATGGAGGAACGGCGCGTCGAGCAGGAGTGTGTGTGTGTGTGTGTGTGTGTGTGTGTGTGTGTTCTTACCACGGCCGTAGCGGTGCCCAGTCCGAGAGAAGCCCATCCCAGGACCAGGGAGAGCAACACGAAAGACATGATACTGGTGCAAAGCGATGGGAGGGAAAGAGAGAGAGGAGAAAAGAGAAAGACAAGCGAAAAAGGATATTAGCTGTTGTGAGGGCCCTTGTGCATTGCGCCTTTATCATTCTTTAAATGAATTACACACTTCCTGCTGTTCTTCGCGTATGTGTTTTTCCTCAGGCTTCGAGGCTTTGAGAGTAGATTACACATTGCCCCCGGATACCTCGGATGAGCCGAGACAGCCAAAATGCAATTAAGCAAACAACCAAAAAGACGGCAATTACAACTCGTGACCGAAAAAATAACACAGAATATTTGAATGGCACTTTTCATATTGCATTGACGACGTTCATTTCTCGACATTTCGGCGGAAACTCGACAACATCCAGGCATCTAGCCACGCTCCCATACGCCCCGTTCCTCGAAGCTTCGGAGAAAGTGCTGAGGGTTATATAGATGGAGCGATACGTGGGGTCAAAACAGAACAAAGGCCAGCACTGATGGATGGAAAATTGCTGCGGAAGGATTCAGTTTCTGACCGACTACACTCGGCCTCCCTTGAAAGCCCCGGGTAAGTACCCTGAAAGCACTTAATAATTACAACATGGGCCGGGCAGACTCATCCTGGTCAGGTGATCAATAGGCATTAGAGAGACTATCTGAAAAGTCCTCAGTCCGTTAGCATCCAATTCTTGCACTGCCCAGGAATTTACTACTCAAATAAGTCTATTAGGGTTCGGGTTGAATCTTTATTTTGGACAAAGTGACAAAGGCGTCAGCATGGTTTAATCACTGGACACCGCGCCAACCGAATGACAAATTACGTCTTATTTGAGAAAATGCAAGCACTTATGAGTCAATTACCTCTTTATTGTTGAAATGATACATGCCTTATACATCCTCATGTACATACATGTACATGTACATACAAATTAAAATGCTGACAGCACTATTAAAATATTGGTTTGTGATTGAAATCACACATGTAAATCCATATAGAGAGTTCTAACCTGTGCTATAGGGAATTCATTAGGATATCTGCATGTACAATCAGCCGCCAGGCCAGCCAGTCAGGGTACCTACATGATCAGCAGCCATCGGGATTGCTTGGCCAGCCCCAAGCAGGTCACCAAGCAAATGACAAGATCCAGGATCAGCAGAAGCAGGTAGGTCAGCCATCTGAAAAAGGGGATTAAAACACAAGGCCTACATGAAGACACTTGTATCCCCCACCACCCATGGCACCCCACCGCCTGTAGAGAGAGACCAAGATCAGCAAGTTTTTTAAGGAGCGTTGAGCTCAGCTCAGCATTTCAAATTGGTCGATTTTTTTTTTTTTTTTCATTCTTACCGACATAAATCCTTCTCGTTTAGTTATAGCCCATCTGTTTCAGGGGTCACGTTATGGCTGTCGGCTAAATAATTGAACAGAATGAGTTCACAGAACATTAATTTTTGATGCTTTAAAAGTGTCCTCTCCCCCCCCCCACCCCCCCCCAAACCCCCCCCCCCCCACCGGCCACCACCCCCCCACCCCCCCAACACACACACACATCGTGCGTGTTTTCAGGTACCCACGCGGGAGCAGACCTCCTCTTAAATTCCCCTCACATAACATTTTGTCGTTTGAATAATGGGTGACTTCAAACACGGTCCAGGACCCCCGTGAGACTTACCACCCACTTGCGAAGCCCACACTGGGCCCTTCAAAAAAAACTGAAATATGACTTCCTATTACACCGTAAAGTTATTTCTCGGGGGGTCTGACATATGCTCTGCGAAGGTGCTGAGGAGATTCTGGAGTATCTAATGGCCGACGATTAAAATATTGAATGGCTATTCCGTTTGAACCCCGGGAGTTGGAAAAAAATCGGGAGCAGATAGCTTGTTATGACTCAAATTGAAATGGAGGAAATAAATACGAAAGAACAAAAAGCGCTGTGAATAAATTATAACTCTTTTCAGTGCCGGGACAGTGCCGAGACAGCGCCGGGACAGCGCCCCCCCCCACCTGTCCACCTGTCCACCTGAACCGCACCGGTCGGGTGACGCCGCCGTCTACACGGCGGGATCTGCTGATCTGTAGTATCACATCAGTTCCAGTCTGTTGACAGCGTGCTGTGCTATATATCGCCATTTTACCTTTTTTTTAAATCAATTTGTTAACGAAATAAATTAAAATAACGACAAAGAAAAGCCACATCTCTCTGGCGTCTTCCTCTCACTTCCAAGTCGATTTGACTTCATGAAACAGAAAACAAAGTGTTTTGGTGAAAACGCATGGCGTAAATGAGAGACACTGCATAAAGAGGGAACATGTTGAACATTTGAATTGAGCCCCCCCCCCCCCTCCTTGCCTAATCAGTATTGCTGGAATGACTGCAACATTATCTCTTAGTCAATACTGTTTCCTTTTTAAAACCGTTCACATGGTAGCACAATGACTTCTTGGATGGAATTCAATCACAGGAGATGGGTGTCCGGTTGCACACATTCAACTGTGTGTGTGTGTGTGTGTGTGTGTGTGTGTGTGTGTGTGTGTGTTATCCCTAAGATTTGGTCCTCAGACTCGGTGCTCACGCCATGCATCTTAACACAACGTGAAGACGTGTAGACGGCTCACAGCAGACAGGGATGATCAATAGTAGAATTGGATCTATGATGAGACACGAATCGCTTCGATTACAAGAAGCACCACATTTTAAAATGGATAGAAAATGTAAGGTCTAGTTTTCTAGTCACAAAAATGCACTTGGGAGAAATTTGGGATGGATATTTGGTAAAACTTAAACCCTTAAAACAAAAGGATTTGTAATTACATTTTCAGTTTTGCGGTGTTGGATGCGGTTATTTAACCGGTCTGGCTTCAGTCCTCCTCCATGCCGCCCACTTTCAAAATACAGCCAGGGTTATCAGACGGGGTATCAAACATTATGCAAAACATGCCCTGCTTTATCTTCAGAAAGCACACAGCGTCTGTTCCAGAGATGCCCGAGAAAGCATTCAAGATGGAGAAATATATCTCAGCTTCTGTTATATTTATGACAGTATTTCTAATATAGTATTTTTTTTACCATTTTCCAGCCCTTTTATTATAAGCAGATGTGTATTTACTATACAACACTCTTCCGCCATGAATGCATATGCTGTACATTTATTATAACCCAAAAAAAAATAGGCGATACAAATGGATCAATTAGCTTTGGACTTTGACGTTCCCAACTATGAACAACAACAACAACAACAACAACAACAACAACAACAAGGAATACAGAACTACAGGAAGCCACCAAATTAGGTTACGTGTGCTGCGGTCTCAAAGTCGAGGGCCGGTGGAAATTGGGGAAAATTGTTCCCAATTATAGAACCGTCAAAATGACAGCGGCAACCGACTCCCATGCGGAACAATTATCGTATTTGTACGGCGTAATAGCCGCTATAATAGCCTCTGTAGCGCCCATACCTACGGTGCAAAACCCATATGCACCTGTACAATACGCAACGCTGCCGGGAAACAAGCTCTGCATCATCTTAGATTGTATTCAGAGCTCATAAAAAAAACAAAAAAAATAAAAAAAAACAGCTTTTGGCTCTGATTTTCAGTGGGGGATGTTCAATCAAAAACCCGTGTCTCCTGTTTTTGTCCTTCTCGGCTCCATCAGCGAGACACAGACCCTAACGGGGGCGCGGCGTGCGACCGCAGTACCTGTAGTACTCCGCCAGGGACGTCTGCTCGGCGATCGCCGCCAGGTCCACCCGGGCCTGGCTCAGGTCCGGCAGGGCGGCCAGCTGGCGGATGATGTTGGTGGCCATCTGCTGCATGAAGCGCAGCGCCTGCACGTAGTCCGTCCGCGTGGCGAAGATCTCGTCCA
>JAOPHQ010005995.1:215000-260693 GCA_030340625.1 Merluccius polli
GTTTTTGCAAGAGGAGGTTTGACTGTTTATGGACAATAAATACATAAATCAGGATTAATTCATATGCTGAACATGCAGGATGGATGTAGAATTAACATATTTTGTGTTTTTCGCTGATGATGGCACATGACTACCGAGGCGTCGCCCTTGTTGAATAAAGATATGAAGTGCTATATTGTTCCTTGTACCGCCGACAACATCTACACCGAGAAACCTCATCCAGTAATAAAAATATCATAATAATCCCATTCTTCTATATGTTCTTCTACACCGACACAAAAAAAACCCATGTTCTTCATCAACATAGCTTCGGGAGAAAATATTCAACACAACAACAACTTGTTGCTCATGAAAATTGAGCTTTAGGAAATCGGGTGTCAAACAAATAACCTAACGAATAAAGCATGAGACGCGCGCTAAAGCGCTCGCAGGCTACACAACCGATCAGAGAGAGAGCGAGAGAGAGACTCTTGGGCCTCCCGCCCCACCCAATCACTCCGGCCACACCCCCCCCCCCCACCCTGGGGAGAAGAGGAAGGGTGTGTGTGATTGCCAGTAAACTGCTCTCACCGCCAAAGCCTCTCCGTGTTTTCATCATCATCTCTACCAGCGCCTGGCCAGCCGTGGCGTCTACAATCTCATCTATTTGCTCTCTCGCTTTCCGTGAGCAAATAGACCCATCGCCGACTCCCCCTCCCCCCCCCTCTCCCATCTTCCTATAAGGAGGTTGGCTCTAGGCAGCGGTTTACTTGCGGTAACAACGGCGTGAGCGAGTCTAACTCCACTTATGACTACAAACGAAAACCAACAGCTGCAAATGTTAAGCTCTTGTTCGGTGTTTCAACTAACTTCTGCCGGTTCGGAGAACAAACCAGAAAAAAAGACATTTACATATCGAGTTATTCATGTGCACATTAAGCCAATAGCACCCTAGCAATGGCTTTTATTTTAATCTAGCGGCCATGCTCCGTCCAGACGAGGCAATTTGCATACGTTTGAATTTTTTATGAGCATACTGCATAGAAATTGATCTCCATCTTGTGAACAATACACAATGCCCTTTTTTTTTTTTGAAGTGGGAAAGTTGCATTTGGGAAAATACTTTTTAACAGAACACATCATAAACGCTATATATGGTTTATTCGCAGATGAAGTAGAATATAGTAGAAGTCTGGATTCAATGACCCGGCAAAGTCACCTCAGTCTCCGGTTGTTTTTTTAACTTTTAGCCAGAAAACGCCCAAACTAATAGCAAAGATGAAGGAGAAGACGGGGGGAAGAGATGCTGACAGACCTGGCGACACCGTACTGTAAACCGAGCGAACCCTATCCCTCGCCACTCGGCTGGCACAACCTTGTTCTGAAAAAAGACACTAAAAGGTAAAGATGGATGTTGGCAGATATTGAAAGGGTGCGTTGAATTTAAATCGGGCAAAATACAGAAGAGATGGAAAGCCCAGAAAAGATTTGATAAGACATAGGGGAAAATCCCTTGGCGGAATGACTAATAAACAGTTATTCCCCTCCATCTCAAGACCGAAGCTAATCTAAATCTGCTTTCAGTTTCAAATGGGAAGGGGAGCAGGCAAGCTCACCCAGTGCATTCACCTCAAGCGGTTTTTCTGCAAATGAAAAAGCCGGTTTTCCCTGGAGAACAACAGCTGTGTTTACACAAGCTATTCCAGTATACACCACACTATATATATATATATATATATATATATATATATATATATATATATATATATATATACATGTATATAACCATGAATAATGCACCACAAAATGAGAGACAGACAACTCGGAAGTGAGTAGTTATACTTCCTCACCTAATTACAAAGTTTTACAAATTACAAATAAAGTATTATAGTATAAAAAGGGGTAATGGGATTCGGCTACTTCCACATATCATTCTAACTAAAAGGTTGGTCGGTACATGCGAGCACAACGGTTCTGCACCGACTTGTTAATGTGCATTCATATCTGTGTGTCATCTAATGGTTTCAGAGCACAGGAAAATAAAGACATAAATAGATAAACACACAGACACACACACACACACACAGACACACACTCACTCTCTGATCCAGCCTCTATTCACACGTTTTGCTGGAACATTCTGCCAGCTCATGGAAACTCACGGGACACCGAGACAACAGCATCGACCAAATTAACAGATATTTTTACACTTCTACAACACATACATTTTTTTGGGTAGTTTCACAGCAGGCAGGCAACGCCGGCTCGGAAAGTCATACGGGATTTTCATATCGAATTGTGTTTTTTCGAGATTTAAACAAAGCTTCTGGGCATTTTGAAGCTGTGCTTTAGTCCTGCTTTGAAGAATATGCATTGGCAGCCATTGAAATAACTAGCGTGGAAAGGCAATGGAAAATCATAAATACAGCAAAAGATAATTTAGCCTCAACAAATGGATCTTTTTTTTGCCTAAAGGCTGCGTTTTTCCCAGCCGATGAAAGATATCCTGCGGCGAATAAAGTGTGTCAATAGATTGACCGCAGTTTAACTGACTGAGGTTTTGGCATGACATCGGAATGAGCCGCTCCCACGTAAACGTTACTTTCTTTCACGACACGAAACCGTTTGCCATTGTGGAGAGCGGTCGACAGCTGTTACTGTAAAAAGCTTTGGCGCGTGTGCGTCTCCCACCAGATTGTTGATGCCACCCAGCGTGTGGTTGGCATTGTAGAGCGAGTAGGTCAGCTGGTACACCCCGTCGTTGGTCTCGCTGTTTCCATAGAAACCCACTCCCACGGCAGAACTGTGGATGAAAAGAGGAGGAGGAGGACGGACATGAAATACATTAGGTAATTGATAAATGACGCCGCTTAGGTAATTGGCGATGGGGTGTTATAATAAACACACGCGCGCGCACGCGCACACACACACACACACACACACACACAGACACACACACACAGACACACAGACACAGACACACAATATGAGGAAGTGTGTCTCATGTCATCATGGGAATGGCCAGACTTTAAGCTTTGGAAGGAACAAGACTTTTTCATGATTTCCTGGTATGACATTTAATGTAGATTCACAAATAACTTTGGAGACAGGCCACTAACAAAAATTGCACCGGGGAAGGCCTAAAAAGCATCGTAGGAAGAAAAAAAACTCAAAAGCGTTTCACTGGGCTAACATGGGGAGTGTTTTTCTAAGAAAGTTTTCTACAGAAGCAATTTCCCCGCACAACCCAGATTCATATGAATACGGTTACTTGGACTCTGAATCTGGTCAGAGTCCGTGTGTATATGTCATTAAGGGGTTACATTTCTCCATCCTATGCATTATCCTCTCCGCCAAAATGCACCCAGAATGACACTGTATTAAGATGAACCCAATGTCCCTTTCCTTTCAGATCCGCCCTTTTGATTGGCTGAGAGAATCGCCCCCATTTGGAGACATCCATCAGCCATTGTTGTGGGTCACCCATTTTGCGATTTACCATATCAAGTCCAATTTTCAAAAGTCTATCATTTAAATTCAATGCGCGCGCACACACACAAACACACACACACACACACACATACACACACAATCCTCCAATACAGAGCACATCTTCATGTCTCGCCTGCTTAATGCCTCCAATCCTTCAGGACTGTACCGTCTGCGCCGGTATCTCCAATACCGACTAATGATGTTAGTTCATGTGTGATAGCGAGTGAGGTGACACTGCTGCACAGTGTTGTTACACAACAGTGGGGCTAACTTCTATGGAATGGGAAACACAGACAGACAGACACACACACACACACATAAACAATAAGTTCACAGGAAGTTCACAAGAAGTTGCAGTTCCTTTGCACTATAAGTCACGCATTGACAAGAGGGATGTAATGGTTCCCGTCAAAGAAGATGCACATTTAAGCACATTTCGGAGCCATATCACTATTAGAAACAGTGATACTTAAGAGGGTACTTAGGGTACTATATACACAGTAGAGATGCAAGAAATACCAAACGATTATCATCGAATACGTGGTCCAAATCTCAAGGAGTACAAATTCATGTACGTGAACCAACCAGCAAATCGGGAGACAGAGTCTGCTCCATAGAATCGGGACTAGGAAATCACATTTCGTATTACATATTTGGCAGTTGAAGACGAGGGATTGAAATACACGGTTAAGATTATTGCACTTGATAGGCCTATTGGTTTATGTCGTGTAATGTTTATTTTTCATTTACATTTTTTTGATCGGTAAGAGATATACAATAATATAAATAAAACACCAAATATACTCTTTCATGTTAGGGTAAGGACAAGGACTGGAGCATTTGATGCCATAGTGAGCCTCTCTGCAGTTTCTAAAAAGGTACAAAAAAGGTATAAATAATAA
Organism: Merluccius polli; assembly: GCA_030340625.1. Classification (NCBI taxonomy): domain Eukaryota; kingdom Metazoa; phylum Chordata; class Actinopteri; order Gadiformes; family Merlucciidae; genus Merluccius; species Merluccius polli. The sequence goes on from JAOPHQ010005995.1 coordinate 219,374, forward strand.
TTTTGAATAGTACCAAACCAAACACCGTGAAACAAACCTAATCATTCACCTGAACCGTTGCACCCCTAGTTGACACATAACTAAACAGCTTCTGTTCGACCGAGCCACAAGCTAAATATAACACGACAAGGTGGGGAAAGATGCGCACACACACACACACAACCACAAACACACCTGTGTATGAGTCATTTAGTCGTCATGGCATCACCATGCCAACATTACATCATTGCTGCTGCAGCATTCCCCCCCCCCCCCCCCCCCCCCCAACAAAAAAAAAATCTGAACAGGTATATCTGAACAGAAATCTAAACAGAAAGGAAACATGACTCATCTCTCTCTCTCTCTCTCTCTCTCTCTCTCTCTCTCTCTCTCTCTCTCTCTCTCTCTCTCTCTCTCTCTCTCTCTCTCTCTCTCTCTCTCTCTCTCTCTCTCTCTCTCTCTCTCTCTCTCTCTCTCTCTCTCTCTCATGGATGAACGGACATGTTTTAACTCCTTTAATTTTTTACAGATATATATAGGAGTCATGATTCTGTTGTGGGTTGTCTGTCTGCATTTGATGACATCAAGTGTCCTAACCAGCTTTGAACCTTGAAAGCCCTGATGTCCACCTACCCATCCCCCCCCCCCTCCACCCCAGCCCCCCCCCCCCCCCCCCCCCCCCCCCTTCTTATGAGGCCCTTTCTTTCACCCTTTGGCAGACCTATTGACTTTAATATGGCCCACTAATGTCACCCCTAGGGCCATTGGACACTAGGGACCTGTGTGTGTGTGTGTGTGTGTGTGTGTGTGTGTGTGTGTGTGTGTGTGTGTGTGTGTGTGTGTGTGCGGTACATTAGTACGTGCGCGGTGGACAGGGAAGAGTGGCCAAGCGGCTGTGGTTTCTAAAGGACAAGGATAAATGCCCCCGGCGAAGCAACAGCTCCTTATAATACGTTATGGGGCACATTCTCCCTTTCTGCAATTTATACTCCCCAATAGTCACCGTTTAATCTGTTCAGAGACTAACAGGAAGAGTCGGTCTTTCCAACAGCTGTGGGATGAGACGAATGGCACGGATAGCCTATATAAGTAAAGGAGATCTCGAATGGGCAACGCCTCAGTTCCCTGGGAAAATGATATTTCCGCTATAGCAGTTGATCGAGGTTAAAAGAAAGTGACACTAATCATAAGGATGTCTAGTGTCTACACTGGATGTGTCGTCTTGACCAGCCTCAATTTACCTTGTTGAGATAAGTAATGAATGAATCACCCTCCTTTACATAAGAGCCCATTAGGGACCATAATAGCGACGACTATGTCATTTCATTTCTGCAATGACACAGACAGGCAAGGAAAGCACCGGTATACCGTTGGACCTTGTAAATACAAAATGGGATCTTCAAATCATCTTCTAGTCTTTTTTTTTCTTTCTTTTTTTTAAAATAGTAAATCAATATTAATATACTTGACTTGTATATAAATACTTATATATATTAATCAAGTATTGATTTATATGTAAATCAGGTATCAAGTATTGAAATGTATACTCAATCATGACTACAGAGATTGTATTTCTTGTTTTAATCCGTTACTGGTGGCGGCTCATTGAAATGTAATATTCACCACTTCCTGTGCCCCGGTGTATTTCGGCCTCCCCATTAGTCGAGCACATCTCGAACTACGACGTATCTTTTCGCTCGTTACTTAACATTTCCCCATCGCGTTGCGATCACGTCTTTAGCCTCATTAGCTGTGACCTGCGGTTTCCCTCGCTCCTCGTCCAAAATAGGGGATTTCTGGTGTGGCTATGCGGCGGCGGCGGCCGACGGAGCCGGCGCTGTTAGCATGTAGTGTGGCGGCTAGAGAAGAGTAAACAGTGTGTTCCCTGCTTAAGCAGCATCACGCTTTGGCACTTAACCACCAAAAAAGAAAAAAAAGCCTTGTGTGCCCGGGGGGCCGAAGAGGGTCCGGGAATCTTGTTAGCGGCTAGCTAAATTGTTTAGCTCCCGCCACTTGTATGACTGTCACAAGATTAGCGGGGGAGGGGGGGGGGATCTGTGGTGAAATTCAATCAAGATTTTTTTACAAGACCCGTTTGTTTTTGATTATTTTTTTACTTGCTAATGCTGCTTTTAAGAAAAAGCCATAAGACAGGTAAAAAAAAGTGCCGTCACCGTCCCACCCGATTCCTTTGTTTTGTGTCTGGGTTGACTTGATAAGAGTGTCGAATGAATATATCAAGCCTCCTAAAGGTATCTTTTAATAAGCATATGCAGGTATAGGCAGGCGCTTGACTATATGTAGATCTGCTGTGCATTGAATAAACAGCAGATGAGGTCAAACACACCATACATGTGGTGCGTTTGACCTTCTCGTGGTTTGTTTATATAGCCTTGTGAAATCAATTTGTCAATGACGTGACATATCTGCCCGTGTGTGTGTGTGTGATCTGTCATTATTGAGCTGTACTGTCAACACACACATTTCGGAGGTTCACAAGTCAACAGTCAGAAGAAGAAGAAGAACAACAACAACAACAACAACAACAACAAGATGAAAGCCACCGTCTAATGAAACCGCTGTTCCATTAGACAGAAGGGAGGTTGGTTCCAGCGCGGTTTTCGTTTCGACCTCCAGGGACTCACCATATGACGAGGCCGGTGCCGATGGCCACCCAGGTGACGCAGCAGGCCCTGGGCCTCTTGACCTCGTTGTCCGCATCCCTGCGGCAGCAACACAGGCAGCTGAGGTACGCGGTGAGCACCAGCAAGCTCAGGCACAGCCCCGCCGCACCCACACACGCCAGCAAAATCAACGCCTGCAAACAGAGGAAATGAGGGCCCGAAAGAAAGCATAGGAAAAACGTGAACAGAGGGACAGAAAAAGCTATTTAGAAAGAAAAAAAAAACGTCGGAACTAACGGCGCAATGGTGGCCCTAAGGTTTAAAGAAAAAAACCAGATGACCTTGCTTTACTTTTACTTTGTTAACCTGGAGTCGACCAACTCTGGCCGTGATCACGTAAAGTAGGTCGAGGGTCGAAAACCTTGGTGGTCGGTGCTTGACACGGGTGAGAACGTCCTACGCTTGTATGTAAAAGATCTGCTGAGTCAAAAGGGTTAAGAGCCGGGTTTGCTCATCCATCAACAGCGGCAGCCGCAGGGCCGACCGCTATCGTCTTACTGGGCCCCCGCCCCACCCCATAGACATCATGGCAATATTCATGACCGGGTTAAAAAGGGAGGCAGGAACGAGCAGAGGCTGTGGGAAAGAGTCGTCATGTGACGAAGGCGCTGCTTTAAATACAATCTTGTGACTGTGTGTGGGGATGAAGAGAAATGAAAAAGGGAAAGAAAATCATTTGGGGCCCATTTCTGAGGCGTGTCAACACATTTAATTATTTATGTGCCCTGTTAAGTTTGAAAAGGAGACGTTTTTTATTTTGTTTTTAAAACCAGGGGGGAACAGGCAGTATATTTTCAATTTTACCTTGACACGCCTGTTGTTGTTGTTGTTTCGCTTCAAATCGCAAATACCACCGTGTATTACGTGGATTTGGATAACAGTACGACTAACAAAAGGCAACACAAACTGACAACGCAGACGATGGAAACTAAAGAGACACACAAGGGATCACTTCAACCGCGACGGCTGTTTGTTGGGAAGGATGCAGATCAGACCACAAGTTCCACTTTCCCTGTTAAACGGAAGGCACCTCCTCACCCCATCCACCCATACAGAAGACAACGGTGTAGCAGAGCCAATACGTCAATACTGGCATTCAACAGAGATTCTGTTTGTTGAATGGTTTTTAATTTCCTGAGCTGTAACAAAGAATGTTAACACAAATAAAAGGAAGAAATCAAATTTAAATACTATCAGCGAGTACTAAACTATTTAAAATAAAAACAAAACAATGGTTTGAAGAAAGTGAGGGAGGCTCGCTTTCTTTTGGGCCAAACTTTTGGGCCATAGGAGCAGGCTTATAAGAGGCCACTGGTCAGGCCTGGCAGAGAGAGACCGGACCCGAGCAGCACTGATCCCTAACCCCGGACTTCTGTTGGGCCACCGGGACGCCGCGGCCGGGGTTAGATGAGACGGGATTAGCGGTTAGATCTCCCTTCATTAATCCCTACGGGGAAATCCCTAGAGGCCACGGTAGAAATAGTAGCGTTTGAGTGTATATTATTTACACACACGCGCACGCACACGCACACACACAGTGTATAGACAATTATCTGCCATAAGTGGTTACTGGTTAGTACAAATATGTGCAACTATCAATAGGTTTTTGTTTTGACAGACAGACAGACAGACAGACAGACAGACAGACAGACAGACAGACAGACACTCCACAGTTCAGGTCTCAAACAACCGTTATGTGTCATTTTATCCAATTCTGTTGAACTAAAATAGGTCTGATGCTATTTTGTTGGGCACATGAAAGGTAATAGTTTCTTCAATATTGTTGCTCATATCATGCGGAAGAGGATATGTTTTGTTATTATGATACGATAGGGCGACATAAGTACCATTAATAATGCATCATAAAAATCCATCAGCAAGACTAATCCCTCATTATCTGGTAATATAATGATCAATAAATGCCTGACGAACTGAGATTTCTATCTCACAGATAAAAGTACAAAGGTAAGGAAGTAATTGAGTTGACTATTTTTGCAAATGCATCAAACTAGACTTGAGCTGAAATTTAAATATAAAAAGGGAATAAATATTTGATTTTGTTTCACACATTTGTCATGATGTAAATGACTATGATGTGTTGTTGACAGGCCTACTTCAGACTCCCCACTCCTAGCCTAGGACCAGGCCTGCCTCTCATCTGGTCAGGTTGGACACAGGTCACGTGTAGTCATATGAGCACCGTCACGTGTGCCATCCACACGTAAACATCCACAGAGTACCAATTATGCGCACACACACACACACACACCTTAAGTAAAAAACACATCTCAATGGCACGTTTCCCCATCACTTTAAGAAACATTTCTCAACACATTTTTGACACACACACACACACACATTCATGTATGTATGTAGGCCTACGTGTGTATGTATATACATATATGCATGTATACACACACACACACACACACACACACACACGTATGTAGCCTATGTGTGTATGTATACATATATATGCATGTATACACACACACACATACATACACACACACACACACACACATGTATGTAGCCTGTGTGTGTATGTGTATGTATACACACACACACACACACACACACACACATACATACATACATACATACATACACACACACACCAAAACAGGTACCACCAACCTGCTGGTAGCTGGCCTCCTCCGGTCGGAAAGTGTTGTCGGTGGGCTGCAAAGTGAAGTTGAAGTGGGGGAAGTTGTGCAGCCAGTACGTCCACCACGGGGCAATGTAGTCGAGCCTGGGCGCCGCCATCCCTCAAATCTCGAAACCACAACCACTAGAAATTAAAAAATAAAAAATAAAAAAAAGACCGCAGAAACCCAGCAGTGTGACTCCAGTTCCGCCGCCGGTCGCGCCGCTCAAAGCGCATAATTGAGGTCCAAAACGCGCTCCAGACGTGGCTCCTCCATCATGTGCGTCAAAAGTGTGCAAATCAGTTTTTAACTTTTAACTTTTTTTGGTTTTCTTTTCTTTCTTTTTTTAAGTGTGTGTGTGTGCGTCTGTGTGTGTCCTTGTGTGTGTCCGTGTGTGCTTAATTGACCGGACGGACGGAGGAGGAAGCGGCGCAAAGCCCCCCCTGACTAAACACCGCCGCTGCTGCGGCCGCCTATGTTGCTGCTGCTGCTGGTGGTGCTGCTGGTAGTGGTGGTGGTGGGCAGCGGCGAGGTCTCCTCCGTCCGAGACACGAGGTCCAATGACGTGATCCGCCCCAGCCCGGTTCACTGGAGCCCAGTGAACCAGCCAATGCAAGGAAGTAAGTACTGGAAGTAAGTAAGTAAGTGATTGAAGGTGTATGGTTGAGCACCACTCTTCAGGTCTGGGATTATGAATGGGCATGGGATGATGGTAATGATGATGATGACTAAGGAGGCATACCTCTACTAGGCTACTTCTTTTTTCTTTTTTTAAGTTATGTTGCTTATGTCTGACCCCTTGTGGACAACCACGTGCATCAGCTATGTACATTTCGAAATAATTAGGATGGTTCATAATAACAGGTGATGCGATTATGCTTATTTATTTAATGTTTTCACTGTTGCAGAAATGGCTGCAATTGCATGGTGGGATTACATCCCTAGACCTATCTTGGACAGCAGAGCCGTGTCCCATTGCAAGCAGCGGAAATGCAAATGCATAGGGTGATGATTACAACAAGAACATATTATGGCTGTAAAAAGAGTAAAGTAAACATGTATTAGACTAATGGGTCCCTTCTTTGCTGCACCCTGTTTCTGTGATGCATATTGGGTCTGGGTTTATCATTTAACCCCTCATGACTCTCCCTCATGTACCTGACATTAAAACATAAACCGTAACGGCCTCATGCATAGCCATCCTACTCCCAATGCGGTTTAGTGGGTCATTAACTCAATGTGAATGACAGCAATCGATCTGCAATCATAAGTACATTTTATTTATTTAGGGCTGTGATGAAAAATGATACCGCCAGGTGAAACCTGGTTATTTTAAAATGTACATATGTAAGCATGCATTGCTCATCACAAATTGCTTTTCAGCTTTTATTTCACAGACTGTGTTGTGCTGCTCTGAGTAATGCTAAGTTGAGATCAACATTTAGAAATAGTGTTTGGTATGTGGATGATTCAACACCACGGTGCGGGTGGACCTGCCCTGTTTCTTAAAACTTTAATTTTTAATTTGCTCTGCAATATAAAAATAATAATAATAATATCAAGGTAGCTCAACCTAATGAGTAACCTGGCTGACCTAAAATCTGGATTTAGTTAAGCTGAGAATCTTCATATCTTCATACCGCCTTTAATGTTGTTTCCACTCACTGCGTCAAGCTGACTCATTTAAGGCCAACCAACTTGACGTGTTCAGTCAACTAAGATGTTTGTAACACTAACAAGAATATGGGAGTTGGGTGGGAACTAATATGTATAAATACACGTTGGTTCCACTTAACATGTAGTTCAACTTAAAATCCTATGGTAGCGGCTGTAAAGTACAACTAACTGACCATTTCATATTACCTGCATTGAACAATTTGTCTGAGCTAACTAACCACCTCCAACAGAACTTATACATTCAGAAACCAGAAATAAGATTCAAAATTGATGTTTACTTTTTGTAAATGAATGCAATAAATAAATCATTTTACATAAAGTGCTGTTTAACTCAAATATTCATGAAATTGTAGTGAGAGTACGATATTACAATTCGACTGAACAGCTTTATAAAAACATGTTGGCCATTCAAACCAAATACAGCACAGTACAACAACATACCATCATTAAAAATGGCTAATGTTTAAAAAGTAGGATAGGAAACAGTATTTCTACTTTATGAAAAACAGAAAAATATCACTGAACATCATCACAAAATAAATTGATTAAAGGCGAATCAAACCCCCCGACTCTGCCTTTAAAAAATACTTTCAGGAAAAACTGAGAGAGGAGGCATGTGATGTAAGAGGAGGCATGTGATGTAAGAGGAGGCATGTGATGTAAGCGGCGGCGCAATCCCCCTGTCGGCCACACACACACACACACACACACACACACGCACATTGTCATATTGTCACACTACACTCCTGCAGGTTACTTCCTTTACGTCATGACCTGGTGCAAACACATCCCACTTGAACCAATAGGTGGCAGCCCAGTGCTGTATGGTTTGGCTGGGGGGAAACGCATCCCCATCCCCACCCCCACCCCCCCCCCTCACCCCCCCCCCCCCCCCCCCACCTCCCCCACCTCCACCCCCATTTCATGACGTATGCGCTACTGTCGGGGGGTTACAGTATTATCAGCCCGCTGTGCCCTTAAAGGGGAGGAAAAAAATAAAAAAACTCTTAACCCGTCGTCGCCAGGGCCGTGATGTGCATGATACCGGGCTAAAAGTGAGATTTAATCTTAATGAATTGTGGCTGGGAGATAACGCTCGCCTCCCCGCTCTCTGGGGCCTCGCTGCAGAGCGAGTCTCGGGAGGCTGATGATTAGCTACTGATGTTGCCAAAACAAAATATCAAAGCGCGCTTTGAAGTCGAGTAACCTTGACTCGCTCACTAAAACCCGCATCTCGGCATCGCAGGAACCAAGAGGAACTGCGTGTGACGAGTCGCTCAAGGTCATCCTTGTGTGTCCCACCACTGAGTCACTTATATATATATATATATATATATATATATATATATATATATATATATATATTTATATTTTTTGTATTTTTTGGGAGGTTTTTTTGGGGCTCTTGAATATCAGTCTCGGTTTTTCTCATAGAAGCTAGTGTCACACCGAAAAAACCTTGAGCGATTTTAAACGGCGAGCCGTCAGCTAGCTTCAGCGCAGGCCTTACCTGGCGTGGAGGAGGTCCCAGCGGACACTCCCATAAATCCGCCATCTTTTTTTTTTTTTGTCTTACGATATTAAATCCCTAACCTTTAAATCCCTTACCTTTTTTTAAGGGACTGAGAGCATGGCAAAAACCAAAAAGCCTTTACACTCGTCCGGGTCGGTGTGTGTGAGCAATAGCTTTCGGTTCCAGACCTTGTTTCCCCCCCCCCGCTCAAAGTGTTTTACTCACTGTGCCTCTCGCGGGCGCGCGGTTAATACTTCGACTCGTTGTGTGCTCAAGTGCCCGCGACTACTTAACAGATCACCTGTCCCCATAACAATCATAGGGATGATTGCTTCATTTAAAAGTGTTTTGAAGAGCATTTTGCAACATCTCTCCATTTATTTTTCCCGCCGAAACTCCTGGACCAAGTCACATCCGCTGTTCACTGGGATGTGAATATACGTTGTGTGTTGGACGTTTCCCCCTTCACGGTTATTGCTTTTTGGATTTGTAACTTAAATTTCCTAGCTCTATTTTGAGAGATTTATACATATGAATGACGAGGATCCATGCCTCAGAGCTCTGTGTGCCTGTATTATCCAATCATACTGGTCTTCTCACTGGCTCCTGAGATTGCATTATAATATAATATTAATGTGGCAATCCCTGGGATATTGCCACTTCAAAATACCGGGGACCCGTTCTTTTATAACTAGTTATATCGCTGTGCCAAGTGAACCATTTTTTTTCCTGGTAATCTTTCATTAGACATCCAATGAAAGATTGCTGTGGTAAATAAATATAAATTTGCTAGTTGAATATATTATATTAATTATTAGGAAGCGGTACTATAGGCAGAGCAGCTGACTGTTTAATTCAATAAAATCAAATGATTTGGGCACACACAGGTGTCAGATGAAGGTAATAGATAACTTGCAACGTGAGTCATGCTGCCGTGGTTGAAGTGGTTTTTATTATTCCTCGGCACCTTTTCAATCAGGGAAAAGATTATTTTTAATAAGTCGTCATAAGATTTCAAAGTACCCTTCCTGAGGCAGAATTCGTATAATTGTGGTCCTTCGGGAAGGTTGACACCCCGTCAACCATCCCACAACCAAACAAGACAAGATACTGCAGTAAGTGACAATACTTATTTCTTGAGTCACAGTAACATCGTGAGAAAACATAACACGTTGTTCAGGGCTGTAACATTTGAAGCAAACCGACGCACTCAGAATGACGGCAATGTGAAAAGAGGATTTGGGTCTTGTATGAAGAGAATGTAAAATGCCAAAACTGTCCAAAGTTAATAACGTAAAATTATGTGAAGCTATTTTTGATGGGTTAAAAGTGTTTCAAATGTTTCTGCCCGCATCTCTCTCAATCTCTTTATCTATGCTCCATTGCCGGTTTTGTTTAGATTTCGTTCCTCAAGCCTGCTTGAGGTTAAGCATTTACAGTGAGATGAGACACAACAGCTCCTGACGCCCCTGGGTGGACCTTTTATTTGTTCAACGGAAACTCATCCAGCTGCTATAGCCTTCGTATAATAAGGGGATAATTTCTGAGAGCAGAACAAAACAAAGAAGAAGAAAATAATCTGACAGTGGCACTTTCTTTCACATTTGAGTCCCCTGCAGTTATACAAAAATAAATAAGCCCTTTGTAGCCATGACTTATCCAATTACAGAATTACACCATTGTGAAGGACTACCACAAGATACAGGATGAGTCTCTTTTTTGGGAGCAACCTTTGGAGCAAATCCAATCTTTGCAAATGGTCACCGATGGTAATAATTGCTGTGGCGTTGTGTATCAATCATGCGTGTCCACAAAAGGGAACCAAACAATGAATATGGAGAGTAGGAGTCAAAGGTTCCCCATGTGTGAAGTCATTCTTGCTTTATTCATCTGGCCTTTTGGTGATATAAAGAAAAGCCTTTAGGTTTTTATTGGGTGAACAATCGGCCCCACCGCTAGGCTTTTTCTTTATTTCATTTTTGGGAGAAAAGTGTTTTATGTGAAGGTTAAAGGTAAAATAAAAGATTTTTTGTTTGCGAAATATATGTGTTATGTGCCATGGGCTATCCTCATGTAACAGGAATGTTAGTAGTAGACCATAATCATACTTGTATGCCAATACTGTGCCAAACTTTCTTTTCAGCTCGTATAAAAATGGATTTTGTTGTAGAAAACTAAAAGGCGGTGCGGGTTTTAACCCTTTGTCTAGGGTTTATCTGAGGGAAGCGTTGTGGAGCAAGAATTGTGAAAAAGGCCTCATTGGTGATAACGTATCTCCACTGGAGATACATTATCAAAGATACGGGGCGGCCACGTATACAAGAGGAGGATTATCTTGTGTTCTGTGTCTGATCCACTGTCATGTTGTTAATAATACTAATAATAACAATAATAATAATAATAATAATAATATATGCTTGTTTTATATAGCACCTTTCATTCCTAATGTAACTCAAAGTTGCTGCACAATACAGCACAAAACAAAGAAACAGATTAAAAGCTAAAACAACAAATACATGAGAAAAGCGCCCCACAATACAGTGCAAAAGAAAGGGAACAGCAAAAAACCGAAAACTAAAACATAATCGATCAATACAATAAAACCAGCGGAGAAAGCGGCATAGATAAAATGCTAATTAAAAGTCATTCATTTGTCTTATAAATTGTTAATTAAAAGCTAAAGTGGAAGAGATAGGTTTTTAACTGGCGCTGAAAGATGTTGACTGGGCTCGCGTCCCTGATTTCTCGAGGTACCCTATTCCACCGCAGTTTAGGGGCATAATTAATAAATGCCGCATCACCAACCTTTTGGGGTTGGTTTTTATGGTATCCCCCTTACATGCCAGCAGCATAGGACCTGAGCGGTGTGAAGCTCGTTAGCGAACCAGTATGGTAGTCTGGTCCCAGCACATTTAGTGCTTTAAACACGAGTAGAAGGACTTTAAAGACGATCCTAAACGGTGGCGCCGGTGCAGAGCAGTGACGACTGCGGAGCTGAGACGCTCTCTCCTCCTTAGTTTTTTGTCAGAAGCCTTGCAGCAGCATTTTGAATGAGTCGGAGCCTCTCTCTCTGTAGACGTCTTGGGGAGGCCATTAATGAGTGCATCGCGGTAGTCGAGTCTACTTGAAATAAAAACATGAATCGGTTTTTTTTCAGCGTCCCGCTGAGTTAAAAACGGCCGCTGCTTGGCAATGTTTCTCAGATGGAAAAAGGCCGTCTTGGTCACCTATAGCTAATGTGGGAGCTTAAAAGTCAAACTCAGATCGGATAAGACAACACCAAGACTTGTATCCTCTGACTTCATCAAGGGAGTTAGATTCCCAAGGTGTTTGTCCACATTGAGCTTTAAAACATTATTGTTCATCCATGTATTGACAGCTGATAGACTGATTCCCCCCACCGAGTCAGTGAGGGAGCAAATAGCATTAGTATCATTTGGTTCAAAAGAGATGTATAATTGGGTATCATCCGCATAGCTATCGATATTTACAGTGTGTGCTCTGATAATATCGCCAAGTGCTAGCATACACAGTAAGAATAGTAATGGACCAAGACAACTTCCTTGTGCATCACCAAAAAGTATATCATACTCTTACGATGCATGATCTCCAAGACTGACATAGAATTTCCTCCCTGTAATATATGTGCCGAACCAGCTTTAGGACGCAATCAGAGAGACCAATGCAATTTGAAGATGATTGATGAGGAGCTTGTGATCCATCGCGTCGAATGCTGCTTTAAATCCGAGTCAAGAACGGAGAACTGAGATCACTGACAATTTTAGTGAGAGCAGTCTCTGTGCTATGATTAGTCCTGAAACCTGACTTTTCCAAGGAGTTCATCCGATTATACCCTTTTTCGAGTATCTCGCTAAGGAGACCGGATATTGTTAGAGTCCGACTATCTAAAGTCGGTTTCTTCATGCAATTGTTTCAACAGCTGTTGTAAAAGCATCTGGAGAAAAGCCTGACTCTGGCGACGTGTTGATTTTGGAGGGGGGGGGGGAAAGACACAAAGAGCGGGCAAAATAACACATCTAGTGAGTTATTACCTCTACAATAGCCACTTCAAGATAACCAAGAGTGCCCCGTAAGTACACTTGAATACAAAACTAGACAGGGCAAACAAATACCGCTCTTTCATAGGCACATATGCTTTTCCAAATAGCTGGCAGCCATCAAAAAATAATTGTAACGTATTTAGTGAAATAAGCCACTAGCTTACTGGATACAGACGACGAGGTCTCAATTCATTCTCATGTTAAGTAGCTTGTCGCAGTGAAAGATAAGGACACACTAAAGCAAGCCCGCATGACAAAATGAAACCGCTGGACGCCTTGTTCCGAGGAAGGCGAGTGGGAATGTGCACTTAAATTGAAATCATAGTTTCTGTGTGTGTGTGTGTGTGTGTGTGTGTGTGTGCGTGTGTGTGGGTGGTTTGGGGGGGGGGGGGGGGGGGGGGTTATGCCATGGTAGTAGCCATGTGCGTGCCCACACAAAACTGCTGTTATCCCAGATGGCCCTCGCCGAATTTGAACTAGATGCGTCGTCCTTGTTTAAAATGCAATGGATAGTATTTGTGTGTGTGTGTGTGATTTGAATAGTCAGGAATGGAAAATAATTGGAGTGGAAAGACAGTGGGTAATTAGACAGGTTTCCCTGCTGGGATCCAGTTCATTCCTCCCCGTTGCAGAAGAAGGAGGAGGAGGAATACGAATGCAGTCGCCACGGCGAAGCGGAAGACGTAGACGAGTGTCTCGACTTTGATAATATGCTGATGCGGCCTGACCACAATACCATATCAATATTTCCTTAAAGAGTTTGGAGCAATTTCCTCAAGTGCAAGGGTTTGGAAACCGCAGATAAATACAGAAGGCTGGGTGCTAGGGAGCATATTTAATATTGTTTGGGCTCGTTCTTTGGGGGGGGGGGGGGGCTTTTTTTTGTGTGCATATTTGGCAGAGGGTAAGACGCTGATGAGGATGCGGGGTCGCGGTGCTTCAATGACACTGGCTGCTTTTGTGTCTGCGGGCGCAATTTAGATTGAGCCGAGAAAGGGCCTTGCAATCAGGCGGAGGTAGCAATCAGTTTCTGCTGAGTACATATGCACGTGTGTGTGCGTGTGTGTGTGTGCGTGCGCGTGTGTGTGTGTGTGTGTGTGCGTGGGAAGGGAGAGAGAGAGGGGTGAAAGTGAGAGAGAGAGCGGGAGAGAGAGAGAGAGTGTGAGTGTGTGTGTGTGTGTGGGAAGGGAGAGAGAGAGAGAGAGAGACAGAGACAGAGACAGAGGGGGGGGGGAGAGGGAGAGAGGGGGGGGGGAGAGAGAGAGAGGGGGGGGAGAGAGAGAGAGGGGGGGGGGAGAGAGAGAGAGGACTGGCCCACAGCCATGTGGATGGGATCCGCAGCCAGCAGCATGGCAGAGGCGCTTCTAATGGTACTGCTGAGGATCAGGTTCTGTCCAAACTCATTTCATTTCATCACCACCCTTCCAAATCCCTATATCAAAAAAGTAAATATATTTTTTCTTTTTAGGACAAACAGCAATGTGGTAAAAATACATGTGCACTTATTACTTACAGGAATAACCCGGCATCCGCCTTTTTCCAATGCGTTATGACGAGCCCCACCTTTAGCCTTAGCATTAGCCTGTGTGATGCATAGGAGGGGCGATATCACGCGGTACTTCGTTGAGCGGTTTATTAATGCCTGAGGAGAAGTGGAAGCCGGCAGAATCTCCATTAGTTTTAAACAATTGAACAACAAAACTGTTTTTTTGGCGGGGGGCACTGTCGGCGCAGAACGCGTTTCCATTGAGTGCCGCCGCCCTCGGAAACGAGAGAGAGGCGAGATAAACGAGCAGACATCCAAGAGTTGGTTTTCACCTTGAACACCCAATCACTCTTCTTGACTAATCCTGGGGTGGGAGCCATCATGTATAGGGGAGATGCCAAAGCATTTCCCTGCTCTTCTGCCTTCTTGCCCATAAAGAGAGAGAGGGAGGGAGAGAGAGAGAGAGAGAGAGAGGGAGGGAGGGGAGAGAGAGAGGAGAGAGAGAGAGAGAGAGAGAGAGAGAGAGGGGTGTCCCGTACGTACGACCACAGCTCGCACAGCTACACCCGCGCCTCGGAAATAAATCAGCGAAATGTATCCTCCCATCTCATATCAATGATCCTCCGTGACGAGGGGAGAGTCTGTGATTGGTTTCCGTCGCCGCGAAACTCCGAATCCATTTCACATTGACAAGAACCGATGGATTGTCAGTGGCGACGGTAAAAGACAAAATGAGCAAATGTAATTGTTTTAATGAGCTTCTTGGAGGCGAGTGAGATTTATGCGATGGCTGTCGATGGGAGCCGGGGAGGGTGGGGGCGGGGGGGGGGAGTACTGGATGGACAGGCCAGGTTGAGCGTTGAGGCCACTGGGAGGGCCCCTATATGAGGGGCCATATGACAGCCCGGCTTTAGCCGTCTCCTGAGTGAATGACAGCTGGGAGAGATGGCACCGTGAGCCACCGGTCTACCATTAATGCAAGGAACTGTCTGGCAGATAAGCTGTGTTTTTGTTTGCGCGCGCAAAAGCTTTCCCTCTCCCTTCCCTCCCCTCCCCTCCCGTCTTTAGGACTGCATTGAAAACAGATGGGCTTGAATGCACAGATGGGTATTGCATGTCTGGCGTCGCTTTCCAGGGAAGAGAGAATACAATATGCAGCAGCAGGGAATCCAGAAACAGATTTTAACTTTGCCGCCAAGGCGGCCCCCGACAGCAGCGCCGTGCATTTCTATCAGCCGCACGACTCGGCTTCCCATAACTCCTTATTTACTGAGAACAGCTTCCGCAGCTCTTTGAAATGAGACGCTGGTTCACATCGTGGTGAGGGGGAGTTAATATGCAGATAAGCCGCTAAATGGCCAAAGCCGTAAAATACAATGATCACGGAATGGGCTCGCATTCAAACCAAATGAGAGCCAATTCCCATCCGCAACCTCTTATTGAGACCGATGTACGATTTTTTAGGGTGGGGGGGGGGGGGGGGTGAGTGTGTGGGGGGGGGGGCTGACAAAAGTGACATTCCTAACATAAATTTGGCCGACCAAACAGGTTGTCTGTAGATTGCCTGTGCCAGTGAGGGGTAGTCTGATGAATGTAGGGATGAGATGGGAGGAGCTGTGTGTGCGTGTGCGTGTGCGCGTGTGCGTGTGTGTGTGTTTTTCTTCTAATGACCATCTGTGTGATGTGGAGCCCTGCAGACGTGTAAAATAAAAAAATAAAAACCATTGGCCTCTGCGGCGGGAAAAATAATAAAACAGATGCAGAGTATACCCTCCTCGTCGGGGGCCGGAAGCAGGCTTTACAAGTTCTGGCTCCTGCTCACATGAAAGGTAAGATTCGTCTTATAGGGGGGGGGGGGGGGGGGGGGGGGGTGTGCGGCGGTGGGTGTGTGTGTGTGTGTGTGTGTGTGTGTGTGTGGGTGGGCAGCATAGGGGTCTCTCTCCTTTGAGGAGCGAGAGCGGGAGGGCCCATGGGGAATTCCGGGTGGAGTAGGTCCAGGTTGAATTTGTTTTTTTTCCAGACATATAGGGACACACAGGTGCCTCGCCTCATCGCTTCCCCTCCTAGCGCTGTCTTGGAAAGGGACGATTCTCCCGGGGCCCCGTTGAGCGCCACCTCTGCACCGCCGACTAGAATCGCCAACGTCGAGCTGTAAACAGACGGAGACGGCGCCGTCACCCCAGATATATATTTTTATTTTATTTTATCTATCCGGCACAGCGATGCCCGCAACCCCTTGCACTGATTGCCAGGGCAACCCTTCCCTAATAATCAAACAGCAACCAAACAAACAGCGGAGGGGGAATGTCTGGGGGCGGGGGGGGGGGTGGGGGGGGTGGAGGAATGACCTTGGGTTACTGTTTTCCGCGGCTCTCAATGAATACCAGCACTACCAGCACTCCTCCCGGTGTGCTGGTCCCTGCCCCCCCCACCCCACCCCCACCCCACCCCGTCCTATCTTGTACGAACATCTGTCGGGGTCAATTAAAGAGCCTCCGACGCCAAGAGGCGGGAAGAGGAGAGCGCCGACGGCGGATGACCTCCCGACATGTGATTTCCGACATGCTAAATCCATCACGGATTCATCAACACAGGTAATGGCAATAGTTGTTGTTGTTGTTTTTGTTTTTTTTTGTTCTTCAGAAGATTACCATCCGTCAACATAATGGCTGCGAGATTGGAGACGGAGCGATCCGGGCGGAGAGTTAACTCCCGACTTCCTTACTACTCCGTACTCCCGGTCCCGTCTCAGCGCCGCCGCCGCCGCCGGGGCTGATGTATGGCTGACGGAATCAATTGCACCCCATGGTCAACCCTGTTATTCCTGCCATCTGTCATCCCTTAACTTGCAACGGGCCGCGTTGCGGGTTCCTCCGTCTCTACCGCTCCCCTCGGGCCCCTCGAGACTCCCATAGGTAAATATTACAGATTGCCGCCATGTTGGGCCGTGTGAGATCATTTCGTTTGGCAGTCGTTACGGCAACGGCGGGCGGCGGCAGCGCGAGGGGGGGGGGGGGGGGGGGGGGGGGGGGGGTTTGAATCAGTCTGTGTTTATTTGACACGAATGTGATGTCGCGACAAGCGTTTTCACACCGAACCGATTCCAAGGAAAGCCCAGTGCCTCTGGGTTCGCCGCCCCACCCCCCCCCCCCCCCCACACACACACACACACACACACACAGTGGCTGAAGCATGTTAGGGGGCTGCGCTGCCATTGCAGGAGGAGTCCTGAAGCACCTCTGCTTGTTTTGATTAATGGACCTCTCTTTGCCCCTGAGTGAGCAATTATCAAACGGTTGGCACGGTCGTTTATCACTGTTAGCGAGCTGCAGAGACCTTCCCCACCGTCAAACATCATACCTGCGGGCCGGGGGGGGGGGGGGGGGCTTTGGTCCACTCCAACCGTCGTGTTGACCGTCCTCGTGACCCCCGGTTAACGGGTAAGAGGGGAGCGCGGTGCGAGACGGTTCTCCAGGGTAATTATAAGAGAGCGTGTCATGATTTTTTTTTTTTTTTTTTTTTTGCCCCGAGTTCCCGTCGATTGATTTAGTCGTCCACAGCCTTCAAAGCCAGGACAGGAGTCTACACAAACGACCGCCGGCCCGAGCGCAGCCGGCCATGCGGTCCGCGTGGGAAACGCCGCCAAAGCTACCTGTGTCCCCCATCTGGTAGCATTGGACCCGTACTGTACATACCAGGACCCGCGTGTCTGTCTGTCCTGGCCGAGCGGGAGTCCGTCGCGTATCCTGTTATAAGCTCATGCATACCGCGTCTCATTTGTTTTTTATCGATTCATGTTTTTTTTTTCTCTACCGATGAACTATGACGCCCCAAAATTGATTTTCCTCACCTTATCCTTGAAACGTCTGGCGGATTCAGAAAGCCGAGGGCGAGCGATTCAGATGAATATAATTAAGTTAATCGCTAAATGTATAGTAAGAAGATTTGTCAACTGTCCCGCTGTAATCTATAATACATACTGTCAATAGGAACACCGTTGGACCATGCGGCCCGGAACCACAGTGCCTGTCACTCTTGATCAATAAGCAATTTGCAAGAGTAACACCATTATGGTCAAGCTTGTTTAAAAGGAAGGGAAAAAAACAAAAAAACACACATGGTCGATACACGCGTGCAGTTCAACTCGGTCCTAAGCAGCTTTGTCACATCTCACGTACGATAAAAATACTCCCGCACTTACTGCTAATACTTACCGCACGCACACGCACACACACACACACACACGCACACACGCACATCAACACATACAAATGCATGGGCCCGCTACAGTGTGTGACGGACAGTCTGCAGTCCTTGGAGGATGCAAATAGTATTCGGCGGATCCATACGTGGTCCGTCTGACCGAATAACTAACCGGATGGCTGCGTTTTATTCGTTCCCGCGGCGTTTACAACAATTACCAACGTGGGGCGTTGTTGTTGTCGCGGCGGCGGCGGCGGCGGCGGCGGCGGCGGCGGCGGCGGGGGGCACGTTCCTCGACTCCTTCATTCGTAAAACGGCGGCGGTGCAGGCCTTGGCCATTGATCCTCTGTGGACACAGCACCGCCGCCGCAGGTGTCTTAGTATGCTAATGCGGTCGCACCGAGTTGTTTGCAGAGCTGGGCCCTGCGAGGATCTTAAACACACACACACACACACACACACCACACGCGCGGTAATAGGCCTTCCCATAACGACGCCAATTGCGGTCTCCGCGAAGAGCTACACCTGTAATCCCGGATCCCTTTTTACCCGCTGTGATAAATATACCATTAGCCCCCATTGTGTTTGCCTCCCAGGGAGGCCGCATTTTACCTGCAATTTACCTGAACCTGTTAGTCAATTACCAGTTTGTCTTGCCTGCTGACCTCTCCGGCTAATGGCCTCTGGAGTGAGGCCAGCATCTGATTTCCCCTTAACGCTGTCTAATGGCCTGCCAGCCCCCTTTACATTATAAATGCAAATCCACGACACGCAAAACCCAGACGATCCGCTATTAGGATTCTTGTTTCTTTTTTTTCCTTTTTTTTCTCTCATTGATTTCTTTCTTTACTTAAATCTAATGAGCAACCCCCGCCCCCCCCCGACCCCCCCCCCACCCCCTCCGCCTCCCACACACACACACACACATATACACACAGCGTTTGCTAATGCATGCTGTGTGGAAGCTCATCCATGGACACTTTGTGTTGTTGCTGCTGCGGGGAGGACAGTGTGTGTGTTTGATGTGCAAAGATTTCTGTTTGACCGGCTTGTTATCATTTAACGCGCCGCAATGCATGAAAGATGAGCAGTGTCTCCGTCTGTGTTTATATGTATGTATGAGTGCACCTCTGCCCATGGTCCGCCACCACCAGAGGAACGGGGGCCGGTGGGGGCCGGTGGGTTGGGGGGGGGGGGGGGGGGGGGGGGGGGGGGTGCAG
Organism: Merluccius polli; assembly: GCA_030340625.1. Lineage (NCBI taxonomy): Eukaryota > Metazoa > Chordata > Actinopteri > Gadiformes > Merlucciidae > Merluccius > Merluccius polli. The sequence continues at coordinate 238,845 of JAOPHQ010005995.1, forward strand.
CGTCCCATCCTTTGAGCTCGCCGCGCTTCCTTTCCTGCTATGAATGCAGAGTGGGCGCGTGATATGAAAAAAAAATACTGTTTTTTTTTGGTGTAATACTTTAGATTAGTGTGACGCCGAAAAACATTTTCATTTTCAAAAACCATACGTCTCGCGAGAAAACGACAGCTGTCCCGTATGTATTGTTATCAGCGCACAAATAAGTCACGATGATGTTTTCTTTTTGCCTTGCCTGCTGAGTTTAGTGCTAGTCATTTGCCGATGAGAGTGATAGCGCCAGCATATGGCTCTATATCAAGGTGAACCTATTGGAAAAACACTTGCGTCACGCCTTCATGCTCCTATGCATGCGTGGGGAAATTGGGGGGGGGGGGGGGGGGGAATACTGTGTGCTTCTGCCCTCCTTCTGCCCGTCTCTCTCTCTCTCTCTCCCTCTCTCTGCATAGCCACCATCCTCTCCCCTTTCCCATCTGGACCGCCTTATCAAGTTCAGTCTCACATCTTTATATCACTCCAATTCTCCCATAGTGAGATGGAAATTGAGTGGGGGTGGGGGTTTGTGTGTGTAAGTGTGTGTGCGTGTGTGTGTGCGTGTGTGTGTGTGTGTGTGTGTGTGTGTGTGTGTGTGTGTGTGTGTTTGTGGGGTGGGGTGGATGGATGGTACGCAGGATAAGATGGAGGTGAAAGTGAACAAAAATAAAACCCAATCTCGCCAAAACTCATTGGGTCCAACCTCTCGCGACCCCCAACTCTCTGAGCTGTCCCGCGCTACTCTCACCAGGGCACCGCTTTGAATCGTCAGAATCACAGAACCCATCAAACAGTGGGGGGAGTGGAAATGCGGGGACAGGAAAAATACAGGGAAGGGACCCCAGCCCAGAAACTCTAGTCTATTAGGAGGCTAGGCTTTGACCCACATTAACTATATCGTACAAAGTCTCTAAAGTCTTTCGGATTGCCAGGAGACAGTTAAGAAACAGGGTTAGTGGCGAGTGGCTATTAAAAGCTGAAGTTAGGCAGCTGCCACAGAGGAAGCCATCTTTGTAGGCGAAGCTCAACGTCAGCGGCTGTTTGCGGTCCCGCAGACATATACGACGCTCGAGTCTTCTCGTCTGTTAAGATCACATTTCTCCGTTTTTTTTTTTTGTGTTTTTTTTAAGTTTTCCGTGGCATACAGACCTAATGACGGAGAAAGACAGCGAAAGCCATATTCTGCAGAAGCAATAGTCAGCTGTCAAGACGTGGCAGAACTTATTCTGCGGTCCTCTGGGGATGGGAATCTCACACCTCACATCCAGCCAGTTCTAGCTAAGCTGACAGCTCAGCGGGTGTGTTGACAGGTGAAGCGAAAAAAAGCGATTTCTGTTGAAAACACATGAGCACCATTGTAGAAGAACACAATTAGTGAAGGGTCAGAGAAGAGTTTTTCCGTTTTTTGGCGGTCGAGTTTTTTGGGGAAGAAGAAACAAAACAAAACAAACCCGAAAAAACTAAACCGTTTGAATCTGGCATATTTCTAGGACAAATAAAACCCGCGTCGTAAGGGCGGTGACCTTATTTTGACCACAGTTGAACAAAAAAAAAAAAAAAAGACTTGCAGAATAAATCTTGACCAGATGCCTTTGAGGAGCAAGGAAGGTTAATTTCAAAGTAGGAGGCAGGAAAAAAAGAAAATTCCTCCTCTGGAGCTCCAATCTAGCTGGCTGACGTCTACGTGCAATGTCACTCTCCACAATTAACTGGATGTCCAGTAAAAGCACCACAATGCAATCGGATGAACGCAGTGGCTACAGAGATAAGGAAGGATGGGGCTCCAGACAATAGATTCTCCATCATTATCTTGGCCTGGCTCTCCCCATAGTTTGCACACACAGCGCAAGCACACTTGCGCATGCTTGCCTATAATCTCTGTATGGCCGTGTGTGTGGACACGTCCTCTACGGCACGGCTTGGATACTTTAAAAAGGTAGTCTTCATGGACAGAAAAATCGATTTCAATCAATTCAATATCATGTGCTATACATTAACTGGCATATGTTTTTGGTTATGCATTATTATTGCATTAATGCATTATTTGCAAACAATAATGTATAATATATATCTCTCTCTCTCTCATATATATATATATATATATATATATATATATATTAGGGATGTCCGATATTATCGGCCCACCGATATTATCGGCCGATCGGTATTTAAAAAAGCTCAAAATGACTAAAGTGGCCTATGGCATGTTATACCTTGTTGGAAAGCTCTAATTGTCCTGAGTCAAATGCAAGCGACCATTTTCTGTTAGTACAAAGACAGTGTGAAATAAATAAACACTTTGTTTGAAATAATTTCAGACATCTGTTATGTTTCAAGTGAGGACGTGGTTTGATGACATCACCAAACGCGCCGCGCCGTCTCAATAACAAACCTGGGCATGTGCGGCCATGTAGTTGGACGCTAGTTGTAGCTGTAGTTATGTAATGTCGGTGGTTTGGAATTATTTCAAAGTTTCCGCATATATCGGTATCGGTTGATATCGGTATCGGAAATTAAGAGTTGAACAATATCGGTTATTGGTTATCGGTAAAAAAGCCAATATCGGACATCCCTAATATATATATATATATATATATATATAAACTCTAGTTTGAATTTAACACTTTAAGTTACTGCACTCCATTCCCAAGCTATTTTTTTTGTGATACCAGAACAATAACACAATGCCACATGAGAGAAATTTTAATAAAAAAATAATGACTTTATTTACCAGTTGACTCTACATTACCGCTGTTATCTCGTACTTATGAAATGCATACATCACAACATGCAAATATGACACATAAAGAAGGGATTTTTTTGGGGAGCAAACTAGGTCAGAAGGCAATTTCCGAGGCAACTATGAGAGAGGGGTAAACCTTTGAGTTAGATTGAATATACAAAGATGGATGCAGCTGCACTCAATGTTATTGGTTATTAAAAATGAGTGCGCATGTTCCTTTTTTGATATTGTGGAATAGGTCTATTTATCGTTGTTGTTGTTGTTGTTGAAATAATAAACTGCTTGTTTTGTGATGGATCACGTCATGGTCTGCTCAAATTGATTAATTATTTGTCTATGGACTGCTGCAGGGTTTACCTATAAGAGTCTTCAGATAATGTACATAAATCAGATCATACATCTCTATATATATATATAAAGTATAACGCAATATGACAAAAAAATATTGCTTTTCCTCGAGAAAATATAAACATCACATCATCAACGTGTATAAAACGGCATTGCAACTTCCCAGAGGGGAGGAAAAAAAATGTTAAAAAACATAGCAAGAAATAGTGCGCCAGAAATGAGACAAAGCATCTTAAGTATCCTGGGCTCCTCCGTCTGGGGCTCGGTAGAACAAATTAGGTTGAGTCAACAGTCCTTTCGTTGTTCTTATCCAGCCCTCGGATTAGCATGAAAATGAATTGAAGCGGGTGGTGTGGTGGGTGGTGCAGCCGCCCGGCGTTGCACTGGTGGAGTTTTGCTGATGAGCTCGCAGGAGGGCGGAAGTTGGGCAGGGCGCCACTCTCTTTACTCTAAATATGCGAACGGGATACAAGACGAATACCAATTATAATTTCCTCACCATGCACATTAGAATAACAATCCATTATTTTCCGCGGGGGCCCACACAGATGCCTCCATCTTTTTTTGTTGTTGTTGTTTTGAACGCCGGCAGAGATTACATAGAAGACAGTGATATTGTCAAATGTGCGGCGACGGCGTCTTAGATGAGACAATTTAACTCACGTAACCACGAAGGCATCGGTAGACACCTCCGGAAAACAGGGCCGCACTCCTGGCTGATCAAACGGCCCCTCGGTCCGCACGCAGCGGCGCTCCCAGCAGCTGTCAGATTGGTCATGCCTGCTGTCGGGGCCGCGGCGCCTCTTATCTCCCTCCCCAACACCCTGACAGCCACAGTGCCACGGGCCTCTGAACACACATTTGAATTGATTAGACCATATCCATGGGAATAAAATAATAATAATAATAATAATAATAATAATAATAATAATAATAATAATAATAAAAATAATAATAATAATAATAAGACAATGCGATCAGAATTGAAATGTTTTCTGGCGGTGGTGTTGCTGTGGTCCACCGGAGTGCAGGCTGCACCTTTTACAGCGACTGCTGGCGTCTCTGTGGCGGTTGTCATGCTTCCCGCTGCAGCCTTCATGCTTGGTGTCACTCATCGCACCCCCGCTCCGACAGCGATGGCAGCGCGTGACTCCCTGTGCACACGGTAAACGCACACAAGACAAGCATCAGTCTCCGTCTCGTCGAGTCAACAAACACGCCGCGGTGAACATTAGGACCCGAGGCAGAGAAACATTAATGTCAGAGAGAAAGGTCACCTATGTACGCCAAAAAAGAAAAACAACACGTCGCTAAATACTCCCTAACTGTTCCCTCCCTCACTTCATAAAGTTCAAACAACACCGGTTTGTGAAATGTGCCCCGATTCACAGAAAGCAGTAGCCAGAGTCTCCATGCTCCCTCCCCCCCCTCCCTCCCTCCCTCACTCCCTCCCTCCCTCCCTCGCCTCACATGGCTCTCACTGTGACCACAACCCATCAAACTGTCCTCACTTTGAGCCTCCAGCTCCCACGAACCTCCCTCAGTTGATATATATTCATACATTCCTAGACTATTTTCCAGGGCAACAGCAATGCTATGTACAGTTTATTTGATCGAATGCCACAAGAACACACCCTCTATATCGTGATCTGCCACTTTCTCTGAAGTATAGGAAAACCAAATGAGCTGGCCCTTGGGCTCCCTCCGCATTGGCAGCCAAGTATACAGGGACATTGACACAACCCTGAACGAAGGGCACGGGATTAAGTCTTTAGTACTTTCTGAATGATGTCAAGATCTTGAACCGTCTGCGGTTAAGTCTGACAGTGTCAAGGGCGGGGTCTAATGGTGTCAATGAACAACTTCTTCTGTTCTGTGTCCTCGTTCGAATCGCCCGATGGCGTGTTGTTGCGAGGAGGCCTCGTTGTTTCATCTCGTCATTTTGTGTCAATGTATCCGGGGTTGAGAGAGAGAGAGAGCTTAAAGATGCTCTTATCACTAAAAACACACTTGGTTTTCAACAATAGCAATGACTGGACTTTTTCCCACAGACGGCTTTTTGGGGTCATTTTGGATTAATGGTGGAAATTTGAAATTGACTTGTTTAGTTGTTGTATCGCATCCCAATAGAAAACATGCAACACAATTGTCAGAAACGACCCGGCGTTGCCAAAAATTGTATAATTATAGACTTTGCGAGAGAGCAAGCCCATTTTGGTTCCCAGCGTGAGCACTGCAGTAGAAGAATAAAACCGTACATACACAAACATGTTTACCTGATACAGCTCACAACCTTGGCTTGACAGTCAACCACTTTTTGAGCGTCTGCTTTGGGCTTTTCTAGCCATGGTGTCCCTGATTCGTCATCTATAATAAAAAAAATAAACATTAAAACAATATTTACTGTATGATACAGTATGTATGGACACATCTCTGACACAGATAGACACAAAAGAGGCCAAAACTCAGTCCGGTCCGGGTCACACTTGCCTTTCGCTTCTGACGGGGGAGCGTGGCCGGGGGACTCTGAGAGGAAATCCTGCGTCACGCCCAGGCAGAGGGTGCAGAAGGTGTAGCTGCAGTCCCCCGAACACAGGCCGCAGCACACGTCCACGCACAGCTGGCAGCAGACGTCGCAGCAACGGTCGCCGCAGTTCCCGCAACCCGCGGTCGTCCAGGGGCAGCCGAGGCCGCCGCCACCGGTCGGGTCGAAATCTGGCCCCGCTAGGGCACCATTTCTGGAGGGCTTGCAGAACTCTAGCCCCATGAGTGTGACTCGGTTCAAAGAGAATCGCGAGTACTGTAACACACGCACCGGCAAAACAACGCACGCGGTGGCGACAGCAGCACCCGGACAATATGTAGCGGAGCATGTGAAAGGGGGAAGACGAATCGTCCGGCTTTTATCTGGGAGCAGAGTCGCGCCGGAGTATCGTCAACTCCGAGGACACAAGGAGTTCTGAGTAAATGCGGTCCGCTTCTGATAATGGGTCGACGCACCGCGTTATCTCGTTTTCTCCTTTGGGTCCAAAGTACCCCGCCGCCGTGCCAGCGTTCGTTTCGAAGGAGTCATGGGTTGGCAACGTCACACTTTGCCCCCCCCCCCCCTAAGGCCACCGCCCCGACACACTCTCTATCCTCTCCATTCATCCACGCGACCCGAGAGGCCAAACAGCCGTGAAGAAATGCTATTCGCAAAAAATTCCCTTACAAAACCTCAGAAAGGTCACGTCTTTTTCTATTCAACGTCTCCCGTCGTCATTAGGGCTAACGCTATGACGTCTAAACGTCTCTGTGTTAACAACTCTTTATATAGGCTAGATTCTAGAAGCACGGATATCTTCGTGGGGGGAAGAGAAGCTGTGATGACCGACCCCCCCCCCCCCCCCCCTCTGTCTGTCTGTCCCCCGGTTCAATGAAGCCAAGAAGTTCAAAGGTTTTATCCGCGTTGGAAAAACAAAATAGCAATGAAGTATGTGAAGATAAGATAAGATAAAGGCCTACTCTATTGGTCCCAGATGGGAAAGTAGGGTTTGCTCAACATACTAGCTTTTTAAACATGAACATCGGGGTAACGTTTGCCTGTGTTTACAAAAGCCACTTTTCCAACTTTTCGGGGACTGAATCCACTGAATCAAATGCATTGGTTCGGTTTGGCCTGCGTTAACTCAAAATAGTATGTGTGTCGAAAGACGATCACTACAAAAATGCCTCTTCCAAATGATACAATAAAGAAAAAAAGGAATACATTTTTAAATAGATTAATTTTATACCTGTTCGTACATTTGTGCTTGCAAGGCTCCTTCCCTCCTTTGGTGTAAAAAGTGTTTTATAACCTCCATATATAGGAATCGCACACACACTGAGATTCTGAATCATGGGCTTTCAAATTGGCCCTGCTATGTTCTGAATTATTTTTCTGCGGTTGGTTTACCTGCAGAGGAGGAACCGCGCGGCCGGCGCGATTGCAATAGTTTCGCTAAGCTTCATTTTCCCGGCAAGTAGACAGAATATGTGGACCGGTAAATACCTCGATTTATGGATTTGTAGGAATTGTTTGTTAAAGAGTTAAATGTGAAATCACACAACACGGTGCTTTACGTAAGTACTAGGCTGTGCACTTTCCTTGACCTGCCTACATTTCCACTACCTGACACGAATGGCTTTTTTTGTAGATTTTACCATCACTGACATGTGAATGTGAAATTGCATGGTCCTAATATTTTACACAGTAAATCATGCTGTGGATATTTATGCACAGTATATTATCTGGTATAGGGTCCTACTTATGACATGATTATGTGGGCTGCAGAAGAAGAGCCTGAACGAGAAAATATTTCAGTCAGAGAAGGCAAATGACACGAGGGTAGCATTACAAATAATCAGTATTGTGTGGCAGGCGTGGCAGAAATGTATGCCCTCTAAAGCTGCAGGGCTGAATTTATTAACGCAAAGTCAACACAGAGCTGCGGTGGCAGAATATTAAAGTCGGGAGGTATCATTTGATAGAATTATATGTTATTTCATGAAACATACGTGTATCTGCCGTCTATCGGTCCTGCTAAAGCATATGAGAGTGTTTAATGTGATGTGTATCAGGTGACGGCGAGGGCTTGCCTAGAGACACCTTAGTTGACAGTTGACGGATAAGTCAATGTGCTAATTTCTCTATAACAAATAAATTATCCACTTATTGGATATTCTCTGAGGGAGGCAGATGTTTGTTGCAGATGCTGTTATGTCTGTAATATAGATTATTGTTGGCCGTTTTTCCTCACCGGGCAAATGAGTAGAAAAACAGACATCTGTTCAAGTTGTATAACTTTACTGTGTTATCGCCCCAGTTCTTTTTTTGGGGTTAGTTAGACAAACACACATGGGTATATGGTGAACTGATCCAAGCCCATAGACAGACAGACAGACAGAGACACACACACACACACACATACCTACGTTCATGTTAATGTTGTCTATCATGTGTATACTCATGATAGACAACATTAACATAATCACATTTACGCATATACTCATACACAAACATGTGCGCGGCGCACACATACACATGCACACACACATAAATATATACACAAGCACACACACACACACACATACACAATCACATTTACACCTACTCACACACACACACACACACACACACAAACTGCACACACAAACACACACACACACATATTTTCCCGCTTGCCTCTTATAAATACAAACTTGGACAGGGCTCTGGAGTGACAGGTGAATGACAGCAGCGCACCCCTGACCTTGACAGCACCCATAGGGAAGTGACAGTCATAAAGGACTGCAGGGGGTCCGTTTGAGGGCCTCCCGGGTATTCATTAATGAATGACATTACACACAGCTGAGAGATACGTGGGAAGGTAGTGTAGTGAAGTGGAGGGGGGGGGTGAAGGAGGACAGGTGTCAGTAGGCCATACATCCTATACACCCCCCACCACCACCACCACCACACACGTACACGATTACAGTGACACACACATGAACACACACACACACACACCGGTGATTGCGTTTACAAGCAGACGTTTACCCAAACACATATATATTATATACGTTTAAATATAGACGTGTCTGTCTGCGGATGTGTACTCATACATGCATGCACACGTCACAGACGTAGTAGCGAGAGTCTGAAAGCATTTCTGGAGGGATGCTTTTATTGTGGAATAAATTGCGATCGTGATTTCCCTCCATTATTCATGCGCGCGAGGTAGACCCTCCTTCAACCCAAGGCCAAATGAGCTTCTCCCCCCCTCCCGATCGTGCTCTCCTCTCCGGCGGCGGCGTGGTGTGTTGTGATCACACACCCGGCATCATAAGCCTCTTCGACGTTTCAGTTTAATCCCGCCGCTTCTTCTTTCACACTTATTTTTTTGTATTCAGCCCTTTATTTAACCAGGAAGAGTCTCGTTGAGATTAAACATCTCTTTTACAAGAGCGCGCCGGGCCTAGACGGGCAGCGGCACAAAGCACAGGATTGCGGACAGGGTTGCAGACAGTACGTACAATTTCCATGCAAATAAAAGAATAAATTACGGTATTGTAAAGTCTCAAAAGTGCTCATTGTGTGCTTGCGTGAGCCGGTGTGAGTGATTCTCACGTCTATACAGCCATATTGAGTGTTGCAGGAATTTGCAGGCGCAGCTTTCATGGAATCTTCCGGGTAGCGGCATGGGTTGGGCTTTGTTGTTATCAGCTGATATCATGGGCAATTATAGATAATTAATTCTTATCGGTGATAAGTGTGAGCCGGCTAATGCAATGCAGTACTTAACCAACCCAACCCAACCCCCCCCCCCACACACACACACACACACCCTCGTCTGTGCCCTCCGTTTAGCGTTGGGATAATTAGATTACTCCTGGCGATACGTTGTCGTACGCACACACAGACACGCACACGTATGCACAGAAACACACACAGTTGCACAACTGCACATTAATCAAATAACATACGACCAAGAAACTTTGTCTTTTACTTTAGAATTCATAACATGTGCTTCACTTGATCCTTCATACACACACAGACAATTCAAGTGTGTGTGTGTGTATATATATATATATATATATATATATATATATATATATATATATATATATATATATATATATATATATATTGTGTGTGTGTGTGAGTGAATGGTGTGTATGAACGTGTATACCGGTGTATATATATATATATATATATATATATATATATATATATATATCCTTAAAAGTCTGAAGTCCTCCAACCGTACAGTGCCCCAGTGTAATAAGCCACACACACACACACATACACACACACACACACCACGCACCACACACACACAGCAGGATGTTCACACCCTACCTCGCGGGACTGGTTGATGAGACGATAAGCAATGAATAACATTTTAAATAGTAAAAAATGGTGGAGATTTACTGCGGCCTGTCGGGTGGCGCTCTGGCAAGCGCAGGGGGGGGCTGATATACAGCAGCGGGGGGAGGGCACGTCGCATTACTCGCATTTCATTTGGATTGGCAAGACACTCGTATTTTCCCCCGGCTGTCCCCTCTGGGGGCCGGGCTACGGCAGCACCTCCACTTCTCTCTCTCCATCACTCCTATCAACTGGACAGGAAAAGCAGGACCTAATTGGCAGCTTGTGAAAGCCGCCATTGAGTGGCGGAAGACAAGCGCGAGAGAAATGTGTGTTTTGCCGGGAATAGACGAAAGGGGGGAAACGACGGAGGCAAAAAGTGCAGAACTCGAAGGAATGAAGGAGGAACAATTGACAGAGAAGATATAGTACGCAGAGAGACAGAGAGAGAGAGAGAGGGAGACAGAGGGAGAGGGAGAGAGGGAGAGACGGAGAGACAGAGAGAGAGAGAGACAGAGAGAGAGACAGAGAGAGGGAGAGAGAGAGACAGAGAGAGAGAGACACACACAGAGAGGGAGAGGGAGGGAGACAGAGAGAGAGAGAGAGAGAGAGAGAAAGAGGGAGAGGGAGACAGAGAGAGACACAGAGAGAGAGGAGAGGGAAAGACAGAGAGAGAGAGACAGAGAGAGAGAGAATCACATATTAGAGAACATACTGTATTGCTTTAGGTTGCGAGGTTGGAGCACAGCACTGCTCCCTGCGCTGCTTTAAATACAGCACAGGTTTCCTCGACCGAACGGACGGTTGGTGTATTTATCTCATAACTAGTGTCATAATCAATTCAGGGTTTTTAGATCCCCCTGCTTGATTATTGACACGAGCACCGACAATTTAGCACATGGTGGATGGCTTTTTGTGGCGCAGTGTTGATGAAAATATTGACCAAAATGAGGGTACGGCACGAAGGCTGCAAAATAAATCATCGATCGGTGTTTTGTTTATCGTCGACTTGTATGTATGCCATGTCTAATATGACAGTGTACAATAACTAGGGGATATCCCCTTTAATTACTTAAGACAGTGAGCTGTCAATATCACGGCTGTACAACGATCCAATACAATAACCCGACCATATTAACTCTATTATTTCACTTCTGACAAGAGCGGCGGGTGTGTTTTTTTGGGTGTAATTTAAAGCAGCATAGCCAGTTGATGAGGAAAAGAGGGTTGGGTGAGATATGGTACTTACTCTGGCCAGGGACCTCGCTATAAAGATGTCTTTTAGGACAAGCATTTCTTGGCAGCTGACAGGCTAGCAGTGTCTCTCTCTCTCTCTCTCTCTCTCTCTCTCTCTCTCGCTCTCTCTCTCCCTCGCACTCTCTTTCTCTTGGGGTCTAGGGGATCAATTATGATTGGTTTCTCTGCAGTCAATCTGCAGGATTGCCTTGGTAATGTGTGCTGACACGGAGATCATCTGAGCCTGATCAAACAGCTGCTATTAATGAGGCACAAAATAACAACTGTTTGTTAGCGATTGGCTGTGCAAAGTCTCATTCGCTCTCATTAGCCACACGGCCCACTCGTGGGACCGTTGTATGGCAAGGCAGTGTCTTCTGCTGCAAATTAGCCAGGACTCATTTGTTTGTGCACAAATGAGCAGGTTCCATGCTCAGGCAAAAGCCCCAGCCTGTGTACGTCCATACTGACTTGGTTATCTCATTTGCAACATTGAATATATCTTTTGCAACAGCTCCATCCCCATGTGTCTGGAAATGACTCCATTGTACTGTGTGTGTGTGTGTGTGTGTGTGTGTGTGTGTGTGTGTGTGTGTGTGTGTTCTGTTTTTCATTCATATTTTTTTTGGGGGAAAGGATTATCATAGTGAAGAATGGACAGTCAATGGACTGAATTTATATAGCAGTTGTCTAAGCTCTGTGGCCAATCAACGTGCTTTAAAAATGAACGCATCGCACAACACATCCACACACACACCGACAGCAGCATCAACCATGCGAGACAACAACCGGATCGTCGCGATTCAGGTTCGGTGCCTTGCTCACAAACAAACACACAGCCGGAAATCGGCGGATTGGACCCACGGACGGGCCCCTGTGTTCTACCGCCGCGGACGTTGACGCATCGCACGGACGAGTAAAGCAAAGTGAGGACAAATCCCTTCACACCTATTTAGGTCTGGCGAAGGTAAACACCACCGTGTCACTTTGCGCACTACGCTAAAAACACTGGCTATTCTAAAACTGGGAGTGAGACGTCAGCGCTTTGCCACTCGCTGTATAATTTGGGGGATCCCCACTGTGGATGATTAGCTCTTTGATTGGCATCCAAGACTCGCTTCGGCTCCGGTGTTGTGGCAGGACCACAGCTCTCTTCTGAGTGTCAGGATTTACACCACGCATGGAGGACAGGATGGAGAATTAGGCCAGATTTGTGTGTGTGTGTGTGTGTGTGTGTGTGTGCGTGAGTGCGTGTGTGTGTGTGTGTGGGGGGGGGGGGGGGGGGGGTGTGTGCATGCATGTGCGTGTGTGTGCGGGTACATTCGTGTAATGTCTGTGCATGTGTGTGTGAGATATGTGTGCACATGTGCGTGTATATGTGCGTGGGTGTTGGTGTGTGTGTGTGTGTGTGTGTGTGTGCGTGTGCATGTGTGCGTGTCCGCGAAAAGCCACACTGGGAATGAGCTGCTAGCTGTGACTTGACATTTGACAAAGACAATATAGTGAGAAAGAAATGAACAGAGAAAGCAGCGAGGAATTGGAGCAACACATAGGACGTAAAAGGGGCAGACGAATACAAAGAATAAAAGTGATCCGAGGCTCTAAGAAAGGCAAGGGCGGCTCAGAGGTGTAGCAGGTCTGGAAAGCCCAACACATTTCCAAGGCCCCCCGATTCGATTGGGTAGTTAATTATTGATGCACTACATATAGAGCACCACAGAGCTATACATAAAAACATAATCCAATTTCAGAAATATTACATACCGGGGCCCGCAGATGTCTTCGCTTGTTCCAACAGGTGGAGATTGAGATGGAGATTGTGTGTGTGATAAGAGAAACTAACCAAAATAACATGCGATAAGCCCTTGTTGCAAGTCCCTATATCGCATGTGAAGCAAATTAAGTACGATTTTGTACACTGTGGAGGACATTTAGCGTTTAACAATCAAACAACGTAATTGGAATGAGGTGGGTGTTTGATACCCCTGCTCCTGTACTGCTGGCAGGTACCCGCTGTTAGCTTTTGGGCACTGACCATCAAAGGACCATTTGACTGCAGTCCAACAATGCAGTGAGATGGCAAAAAGGAGCCATCTTTTAATTCCACGTTTCCTGGGAGTTTATGTGCTGGTGCGACGGCCAAATGTGTGCGAACATAATATATCAAATCATTTTGACAACATTCTTCCGATTTTACGATTTTTATGTGTACTTTTATTTTGCATATTTTAGCCCTCCTTTGTGGCACTAATAAGCTTTGCTTCAAAATGTAACACATTTTAATATATGCGTAATGTGTCAAAGATTTAAATATCCATTTGAGACCTTTTGGTTGAATATTAAAGAAAAAGTTTAACTGTTCTGTGAAATGGCTCAAGTTAAATAATCCTATGGCCCTCTTTGTCTCAGGACAAACTGTACCACCTTGCCTGTTAATACAAATGAAGGGAAAATGATTTGTGGAAAATCTTTTTGACAGGAAAAGTGAAGCATTTCATCATATGCTCACATTTGCCAGAGGAACCATTTCAACAATTTGCATTTGATTTACATGTAGGCCTATTACACCATTTTACACTGTTTCGTTCTTATTCACATCTACTTCTTAATCCAAAAGCGCCTTATTATATCAGTGCAAGGCATGCGGTACGGAAGAAAGAAATCATCTTGTATTGAAAAGTAGTGCACTCTAGTATGATGCATTGATAGAGTTGCATGGAAATATGTCACGACCGCACTCTTAAGAGTTTTTCTAAGCCAGACCGTGTCAAAGTTTCAAGGAAGCACTCTGCTGAACCGAGCACCAAATGGTAAATGCAGTCCATCCACTATGCATGGGGGCATGCGTCTTTATGCTGTACTACATACTCTATACAGTATAGTCCAAAATGTGAGCAAGGCAAACACGGTTCCGCTAAATGGCAATGTATAATGCATTCATTGGGATGTGACTGCCCCTCAGCAGCGCCATCTCAAATGTATGAAACGTCTGTATTCAATACCGGGAAAGAAAAAAATAATAATTAAAGGAAGAAAATTGCTCCGTGTTCTGGAAATGACCCGCAGCACAAGTGGCAGGCTCATTCCACGCAAGATGTCCTAGCGACGTCACTGGCGGAATAATCTTCTTGAGATAATCAATTGACGAGGCATCTGAGGAAAAGCTCAAGAGGCTCCTCTAATGAACGAAAAAAAAAAGAGAAAGAAAAGAAAATAATGATGCGCTTTATTGTCTGGATTCCACCTCTTTGGTATTGAACAGTGAACAATAAACATCTCCCAAAAGTGAGACTATTAGCGGTCTCTACAGCTAAATGACATCATTAGGCCTGGCTCTCACACCTAGTGATGCCAAATGTATCACTTAATGCTTTATGGTTAGATACTTCGAAGGCAGAGCAGAGCTTTTTAATTTTGGGAATAAATCAATAGGTCATTTTAATGGCTTGGCCATGTCATCTCCTATGGCTCATTTGAATAGGGGAAGAACAAGCGCCCTTTTGGCAGACCTGATTTTAGACGTGTAAATCTCTCTCGAGTTGGAAGTATATTACATACACATCCATATGCATAGGCCTATGCATCAATCCATGCTGCCCTTCCCTTTACTCACAATGACTAATTACAACCTTGCTTCTGAAACATCTGCTACCGGATCCGTGTGGTGTTATGGTAATGTGTATTTATATCAATGTAAAAGTGTATATTTAACGTCCGATGCTAAGCACAACTTTATATCATGATAATAATAACGTTCACGTTGACTGATTGGCTTGCCGTGTAAAAAATCGGAACTGCTAACGTATTCGTTCACAACAACATCCTAAAATGACTGCAGTAGGCTACCAATAATGAGAGCATCCAGCGCCACCACCACCACTGACTGCCTCTCGATTCTGTAGAGACCAACGGATTTGATTTCCAGTCAGCACACACGGTGATAGACCCCTTATGGGAAAACGCCATTGCTCCCATGTTCATTTGCATTAAACCGCAGCCAGAACTCCAGAAAACTCAACTGCTAATTGGGCAATTAAACAGGCTTTAGCTCGGCTTAGCCAATACAGCGCAAGGACATGTGTACACGTGCAATCAGTCACACTCATTAAAATCACCTGAGAAGAGGCATTGTGCCAGACACACCATTGACGAATGCTGCCTTACAGACAGAGCAGCAAAATGCCCATCCCTATGGGACCAACAAAGGCAGGTCAAGCATACTGTGCTTACCAGACGCTGTGTGTGTATGTGTATGTGTATGTGTATGTGTATGCGTATATGTGTGTGCGTGTGCGTATGTGTGTGCGTGTGTGCGTGCGTGCATGTGTATGGGTTACACAGGGATAGGCCATTGCTGCATTTGGTTGCCACGAAGACTTAAAACCTTCACACTGTGCTACATTCATCAATGGCTCATGTGGAAATTGTCACCTGGCCCACCTGGCTAAAAATATACTGTAGGCTCCCAAATTATGACACATGGCTTATTAAACAAGACTCATTGAAATTAATGTCATCAAACACCAAAAATACAGACTTTTCAATTAGTTTAAAGTAACTGATTGTGATTTGGATTAAACCACAGCTGGCACAGTGGTCTGCACAGGAATCAGTGAGGGAGGAATTGGATGTAAAGGCTTATACTGTCGGCTGGAATTTCCACATGTTTAAGCCAGTGTGGAAAGCCACAGACTTCTGGCTTCTGTATCGCTATTCATTTCACCTAATCTTCAATATGCCTCATGGTATTTCCTAATGCTATGATATACCATGACAGGGTTTACGGGCGGGGGGGGGTTTAAGGATTTCTGCAGCAAGCGATGCCATAGGCCAGCGGCACAATGAAGAGAGCCAGTGAGGGAAATAATTTTGTTCTGCATGTAAATAGCTCGTTTAATTAGCTTCCTACAGCTGAATATGACGATGATAGAGATGACCTTTATCGACTGATGATCTATAACTGTCTGGGAATGCGCAAGCTAATTCTTCCCCCTTCTTTGCACTTTCATTAAGGTCTCCATCATCACTCGCCTTTTGATTGCAATAACCTGAGAGACTCGTGAGGCGGTTCTAATGCCCAGCTGGCACTGTCGTGTGGCTGTTTGCAACCATCCAACTCACATAGAAATCGAGTCCTGTTCAGGCGGCCCATCGTCGCTTCAATTTTAACTCCATATCAACTGACCAAGCTTGCATTTTAGAATATAATTCATGAAAAGAATAGTGGGGGGATTCAATCTGGCAACAGCAGGCAAATGACAATTGCCGACCAGGCTTTTATGTTCAACTTCAGTTGGCAGTGCACAAAATCTAGAACCGAATGAATAATATTAGTAGCCTAACTAATAGCCTATGTGTTCAAATACAGTTGTTGACATGTCACATCCCACAAAATGAGAAACTATAATTTAATTTAAAAAAATGAATGCAAGTTTCTCGCTGTCAAATTACTTGATTTCAACCGCAGATAGACCCCAGTTCTTTAGGTCTCTTTGCGGGTAGTCATTACAGGTAAGTGCTGAGGAGGTCGGCACTGCACTGCCATTTCTTTCTTCCAGCGTTGGTCAATGGAAGTCAGTGAATCGAACACACACATGAAGAAAAACGGAATTGACTTGCTCTAAATAGAAGAATAGACACATCTTCGGATGAGGTACGTTTTTGGGAGCAGTTGAAATTGAAATGGATGGTCAGGCAAGAACTTTTTTGGTTGACAAAATTCAAATGCAGCCTAATGTTTTTCGCCAGCCAGGCAAGATGGTTGTGCGCCGACTGGGCTAACGTTAGCTAGCAAATATGTTACTTGTTATCAGTCAGTGGATGAGCCAACAGAACTCTCGGTTAACATTTAGCTATCTAGTTAAAATATTACTGTAACTCAGTTGGTATTCCCGTTAATGTAGACTAGGGTTTGAGGTAAGGTCAGCTCTATATAGAACTGACAGTATTTGCATTGCATAGCCTACCATTTGTTCGAGAACAATCCCGTAGTGAAGTCTCAAGTTTTCATACCGTTTTACTTCCGCGGGCCGAGTCCAGCAACAAATTACTAATTTGAAAGCATGGTTGTTCTCCTGAGATTGTCTTCTCTCCTACCAGGGTATAACAACATCTTAATGCCATTTATAAAGTCATTATTTTTACGATTTGCTGAGGTTAGGATGCTTCGGATCTTCCAAGGTCTTCCACATGACAATTATCTCCAGATTCTGTATATATTTTCTGGATACACAACCACTAACTACACAAAAGCAGACAACTGTTTTGTGTAGTACTGCATATCAGTTGTAGAGTGTATACAGGACCATATTGTTTTCTTCAAGGCTATGTTCTGTTGAGTAAATGTGTTTCCACCTTCAGATACAACAATTTGCAACATTGAAAAAAGAGATTTAAGAGGCTATTTTCTCCTGACAATATAATTGAAAATACGCTGAAAGTGGTTTTCAACATTGTTGATGAAAAGTGAACTAGGCTTCTTTATTACATTTACCTCCTCATTACATTTAATTCCCGTCCACATTGATATCCAGAGAGTTAGTTAGTGCTATAATGAAGTAGGCTAGTTAGAATTTTAACTGTCAAGGCTTCATGAGAGGAAGTGTAATTGATCCTACACCATAGCTGGAAGACACTAAGAAGAAGAAAATAGAGGTACATTTGCAACTCCAAATCAACCAGATTGCTATAGATTGCTCAGGTAAGGTCGTAGAATGACGTCAAATCAACGTCATGTATGGTGTACACATTAGGACCATCGGACCTCAGCATCAAATATTGTACTTCAGGCAATACGGCTTCATGTCACGGGGGAACGGTATATCAGGTCTCGGTTGTTGTACAATACGGCATCCTGTCTCATTCAAAACGGCTTCAGACACGGACAACACGGCCTCCGACAAAACGGTGTCAGAGAAAGATGGTATCACACAAAAAGTTGTCAGTCAGACAACGCGGCCTGAGACCACACTGCCTCAGACAACAAGGCCTCAGACAAGGTTGTCACAACACAACACGGCATCAGGCAAAGCGGCCTCAGACAACACACAAAAAATGGTACGTACCGGCAATCCCTCTCTTTTATTCCATTTCTCAGAATGAGACTCAATAGTTTCACTGCTATTTATCCTCCTCTTTCACACCAAACAAGAGCTGGTAGAGCACATTCAGGGACTAAATCGTCCAATCAGTCTTGAGTAGGTCACACAGTGCCACATGCAAGGGAGAAATGCCTGGCTTACAGTAAACAGGATGAGGGGCCATTGCCAAACAAATTTCAAAAATATTGGCACAGCAAAAAAAAAAACTCTTTTGAAAGCGTTCAGCTTAAGAAAATAAAAAAAACACCCCTGAAATATTTAGCTCTGAAGTGTTTTTTTAACGGCTCAATGCAATTGATTGTATTTGCAATGGCCGTGCATTGTAATATGCGTGAATGTGTGCCAATCCATGTGTTTATTTTGTCGGAGTATGGCATGGGAGGTAGACAGAAATTGCTCTGGGCAGAACACACAATCAATTCCAATAAAGCTGCTTCTCTCAGAGGCTGCAATTTATTGGATGAATTGTATGATTCTAGCTTTCAGCTTTTAATATCCAGCTGTTTCTTTGGGTACATTTAAGCAATCAAAAGATCGATACAAAAAGACTGATATTTTGCTAAAGTGTTTATTTCAAAGTGAGGCATGAGGAGCATGAGGAGTTCAGTAGAAATTCGAAGGCAGTGTTTGTTTGTTATTATTATGTTGGATGTTGACAGAATCAAAGACCCACTTTAAGTTTCTGTATTGTGTTATATGAATATGATGTTATTCATAATCAAACATTTAATAAAAAAAGGCTTAAAGATAACCTATAGAGTTTTCATTTGAATGTTCAGAAAAATTGTATGTTTCGATCCGGTGACTGACAATTCATAAACAATGAATCAATATTACAGTTTTTTTATGATTGCTTACACACTAAATTTAAAAATAACACAGTAAAGCCTGACACTCAAGGAGCAAAACCATAGCCCTGGTTTGCACAACTATAAACACATTCTCAGCCTCACACTTTTTGCAAAACACTAGTGTTTTGCTGTCATGTTACATGTATTTTGATTGGTCTGCATAGGATTAAGGGTCGAGAACGTCAAGGAGTAACGGTCCCCATATTCTTAAAGGGACAAGAGAGAGGTATCATAAACATGGCTTTGGCCAAAAATGGAATTCAAACAAGCCGCAGAGAAATTCAAACAAACATCCTCAGTAAAAGTTTTCAATAATGTCCATCTGTTCTCTCTCTCAACACGCGAGGGGGCGAATCCTTTAAAAAAAAAACACATACAGATGAAACAACACCGAGTGCCATTTGAAAGAGATTCTGACAAAGAAAAAGACCTGCAGCATGAATATGTGGAGGTAAGTAATGTACACTTCAGCACTGTGCACTGCACACAAAACCTTTTCAGATGTACATTTATAGTAGGCCTATATTGAACTACACAACTTTCTTTGTCTTTTTTTCTGAGAAGTTTGCAAATGAATGCCAATGCAATCCCACATGAATTCATCTTTATAGATGAGGCTGGGTTTAACCTGACAAAAGTAAGAAGAAGAAGGAGAAACTCTCTTGAGAAGCTCTTTTGAATGACCCGGGCCTACATAGCGGTAACATCACAATATGCGTTGCAATCACGCATAATAACTCATTATTATAATAACTCATGAAGACATGGTGGAGGCCATTCAAGAAGATTCTTCCCTCGCTGTCTTGCGAAAGAGGACATAGCCTGTGATGTGGACGAAATGTTATGGCCAGATCCAGCTAGGCGAAGAGAAGATAATTAGGTTTTCTGCTTTCTTTTTTGTCTCCACAAATGTTGTTGTTTGCTGTGTCTATGTACTGTGTTGTATTTCTGGTCTGTTCTGATTTTCAGTGTAGAAAGCATCCTTTGAAAATGCATGGATATATTGACTGATTTTATAATGTGGATAGACATAAATATTTCCATCAGTGTGCAGCACTGGTCTTGTGTGTAGTGTTTGGTCAATATATTCATGTACTTTACTCGAACAATATTAAAAAAAAACAACCTAGACCATGTGTGTTTCATACAGTGACATCATTTTAGTTTTGAAGTGTTGTGTTGTGTTGAATGTGTTTAAATTTGCAAAATATCTGAGATGCTCTGTTACTTTGTGCTTAAAGGTGCAACGTGTAAAAATATTAGTATAAAACATTTGAAAATGAAAAATGTTATTTCTTTCCACTGAAAGAAATAACAGTTTTGACATGATGTCAAAGACGTCTATGTATTTGGGTTGCAGAGATATAAGATATAAGTTAGCAGCCAGCCCAGCTAGCGCTGGCCCATAAGCATCTCTTAATGCCACTTTGTACCTCAAGAGGTGATTGCCTTCACTGCAGTGTCCAGTCTGCCTTCAGTCCAACATGAGATGATGGAGAAGTAGCGCTGCCCAGAGGACCTATTCTAACCTCTTGTCAATCATGTTGAAGATCCCGCCCCTGGTTAGACCATTTAAAGACAAGTAATCAATGAATGCAACAGTAAAGGCATCGATGGCTGAAGCTCTTAGCGAGCGACTATTAACACCACCACCACCACCCGCTCCCAGCAAGAAACATTACAAATACATTTGGTGCCAAAGAAAAGTACCGCGAAAATTGTAATGCTGGCTCTAATTTACCGGATCACTTGAAGGAGAAAAACCTGACGACGCCATAGCACAGATCAACTGTACGGTATTAACAGTAAGCTTTACGCTATATTAAGTGGGGTGATGCATTTCCCTGTTTCTTACAATAGGGGTGGACACTACCACTTTCTGGAAATGCTGCCCCTATTTGTTTGGAGTGTGGAGGACTAATTCGACAGTTGGCCAAATCTTATACGTTGGACCTTTTAAGCAATCATAAAAAAACTGTGACCAAAAAATGGTGTAAGTAGGTATAATGTATTGGCAATTATTTAATTAATAATTAATAATCTGTTATAGTCAGAGTATAGAGTTGGGTATTGTGGGAGACAATAAAGAATCTTAATTGGGAAACATACAGCTCTTTCTTTCTAGAAGAAAGACATGTTGCAATATAATGGTTTGTGAGTGTATGTGTGTGTGTGTGTGCGCGCATGTGTGTGTGCCTGTGTGTGTGTGTGTGTGTGTGTGTGTGTGTGTGTGTGTGTGTGTGTGTGTGTGTGTGTGTGTGTGTGTGTGTGTGTGTTGTGTGTGCGTGTGTGTGTGTGCCTGTCTGCGTGCGTGCATGTGTGTGCATGTGTCAAATCATTTCTGATTGTATCCTTGTGAGGATAGCACAGTGCACATCCACTTTCGGTAAAATCAATAACGGCGACATCTGTGTGAAATAATGGCAGCCCCTAGTCACTCGATGACTACAGAAGACCACAAGCCATGCTGGAGTGTATGACTGTTCTGTTCGAGTGATTAGGGTAAACAAAAGATGAACACATTATGTTCACAGATGTCTAATAGATAGTAACGAGGATGCTGTGACTGCTGCCATACGCCCCTTTGCTCTCTGTTTATGCATATTCATACTCTCACATGCACATATTTACACATTTAGAACAAGAGGGCTGAATGGAAATCAAAAGCAACAT